>CANNZV010002696.1:71508-159220 GCA_947561585.1 Caprella mutica | reverse complement strand
GATAGTACTTTATGACAGTGACTCTTTTCTCTGATAGTACATCATCACAGTGACTCTTTTCTCTGATAGTACATCGTCACAGTGACTGTTTTCTCTGATAGTACATCATCACAGTGACTCTTTTCTCTGATAGTACATCATCACAGTGACTCTTTTCTCTGATAGTACATCGTCACAGTGACTCTTTTCTCTGATAGTACATCGTCACAGTGACTCTTTTCTCTGATAGTACATCATCACAGTGACTCTTTTCTCTGATAGTACATCGTCACAGTGACTCTTTTCTCTGACAGTACATCATCACAGTGACTCTTTTCTCTGACAAGTACATCATCACAGTGACTCTTCTCTCTGATAGTACATCATCACAGTGACTCTTTTCTCTGATAGTACATCATCACAGTGACTCTTTTCTCTGATAGTACATCATCACAATGACTCTTTTCTCTGATAGTACATCATCACAGTTACTCTTTTCTCTGATAGTACATCATCACAGTGACTCTTTTCTCTGATATTACATCATCACAGTGACTCTTTTCTCTGATAGTTCATTATGACAGTGACTCATTTCTCTGATAGTACATCATCACAGTGACTCTTTTCTCTGATAGTACATCGTCACAGTGACTCTTTTCTCTGACAGTACATCATCACAGTGACTCTTTTCTCTGATAGTACATCATCACAGTGACTCTTTTCTCTGATAGTACATCGTCACAGTGACTCTTTTCTCTGATAGTACATCATCACAGTGACTCTTTTCTCTGATAGTACATCATCACAGTGACTCTTTTCTCTGATAGTACATCATCACAAGTGACTCTTTTCTCTGATAGTACATCATCACAGTTACTCTTTTCTCCTGATAGTACATCATCACAGTGACTCTTTTCTCTGATAGTACATCATCACAGTGACTCTTTTCTCTGATAGTACATCATCACAGTGACTCTTTACTCTGATAGTACATCATCACAGTGACTCTTTTCTCTGATAGTACACTTACATCATCACAGTGACTCTTTACTCTGATAGTACATCATCACAGTTACTCTAAGTGACTCTTTTCTCTGATAGTACATCATCACAGTGACTCTTTTCTCTGATAGTACATCATCACAGTGACTCTTTTCTCTGATAGTACATCATCACAGTGACTCTTTTCTCTTTTAGTACATCATCACTGTCACTCTTTTCTCTGATAGTACATCATCACAGTGACTCTTTTCTCTGATTGTACATCATCACAGTGACTTTTTCTCTGATAGTACATCATCACAGTGACTCTTTTCTCTGATAGTACTTCATCACAGTGACTCTTTTCTCTGATAGTACAACATCACAGTGACTCTTTTCTCTGATAGTGCATCATCACACTGACTCTTTTCTCTGATAGTACATCATGTACTATTATCTGAGTCAATGAATGCGTAATAATTGAAGATGATAGGTTATTTACCCCAAATGATCCCATATGTTCTCGTTTTCTCATAGTTATGTATAACCTATAATTTTTATTGTGGATTATTTTTCCCATTTCATTATATGTAAAGCTGTAATACATTATATATCAGTCTCTATGTATATTATCTATTATACAGTGTGTCCACCTAAAATATGTTCACTGCCATTTAATATAAGTATTATGTATAATTATTAATAAATCTGCGTACATATGGTACCAATATATTATGCATATATCGTAGAATATGAACATGTAGAATCAATCCATCTGATTCAATGGCAGTGGTTACATTCTTGGTGGAACTGTAAGCAATACTGTGTATTAGATTGCTTATAGTTTATAAGGCTATACACACCATGCTCTCAACATATGATTTAATTGAGAAATTATATTTACTAAAATAGGTATGGCGTATATATTAAACGCCACTTCAATATTTTAAACATAGTGTAGCGTCAATTTATAGTTCATGGTTTTATATATACCATTTTTTATAATAATACATAAAAACAAGGCAAATACATAAATTGAATGAATATATTGTTTATTATCAACACTATATGATATGTTTCTCACTTTCATTGCAATATAATTCATATAGTTTCTGAATTCACACAAGACACACATACACTTTGTTCATATTTTAGATTTTGTCACATTGGCTGATAATTACAGGTGCGACTGAGGTGCGACTGAGGTGTGACTGAGGTGTGACTTAATTACTCCTGATATTGGAACTGAAAATCACGACTTCTTGGAGCGTGACCTTATTCTACATAGGGAAAGAAGTCAACCTTCTTTGCCTTCTTTCATTCACCTTCACCTTCCTTCATTCACCTTCTTTTATTTACCGCCCTTCATTCACCTCCTTACATTCATTCACCTCCTTACATTCATTCACCTCCTTACATTCATTCACCTTCCTTCATTCACCTTCCTTCATTCACCTTCCTTCATTCATCTTCCTTTATTTACCTTCATTCATTCACCTTCCTTTATTCACCTTCCTTCATTCACATTCACCTTCCTTCATTCATCTTCCTTTATTCACCTTCCTTCATTCACCTCCCTTCATTCACCTTCCTTCATTCACCTTCCTTCATTCATCTTCCTTTATTTACCTTCATTCATTCACCTTCCTTTATTCACCTTCCTTCATTCACATTCACCTTCCTTCATTCATCTTCCTTTATTCACCTTCCTTCATTCACCTCCCTTCATTCACCTCCCTTCATTCACATTCAACCCCCTTCATTCACATTCACTCCCCTTCATTCACCCCCCTTCATTCACCTCCCTTCATTCACATTCATCCCCCTTCATTCATCTCCCTTCACTCACATTCACCCCCCTTCATTCACCTCCCTTCATTCACATTCACCCCCCTTCATTCACCTCCCTTCATTCACATTCACCCCCCTTCATTCACCTCCCTTCAATCACATTCACCCCCCTTCATTCACCTCCCTTGGACAGTACCCCCCTTCATTCACCTCACTTCATTCACATTCATCCCCCTTCATTCACCTCCCTTCACTCACATTCACCCCCCTTCATTCACCTCCCTTCATTCACATTCATCCCCCTTCATTCACCTCCCTTCATTCATATTCACCCCCCTTCATTCACCTCCCTTCATTCACATTCATCCCCCTTCATTCACCCCCCTTCATTCACATTCACCCCCCTTCATTCACATTCACCCCCCTTCATTCACCTCCCTTCACTCACCTCCCTTCATTCACATTCACCTTTCCTTTCTTCAAGAGAAGGTAGTCTCTAGTAGGTTTTATTTCTGCACAGCAATTATCTCTCCATGAATATTTTCCGCAATATCGACAGGTACGTGACCCGTTACCGTACACTGGGTATGGAGAAAAGTATTATTATATTAGCTAATGTCATTGCTTTAGATACCCTTATTTTATTATATTCACTCATGTAAATAAATCAGTTTGATATTTTTTGGATTTATTTCTACCGTTTTTTATTATTCAAATTTGCAGACTTAATTAAATTATTTCTTTTAAGGTAATATATATAATGAAATAGTAAATTAAATAATGTCTTATTTTCAGTTTAGATTGAAAAGACATACACTTTTAATATCTTTTTAAAATATTCTAGTTTTATTTATTTTATACATGTTTTTGTAAAATATTTTTGCTTTAAATAAATGACCATGTTAATTGTAAAAAATAATTTATATCACCATTCACCACGAGATGGTTGACCGTACACACAGAGAACGGTTATGTTGATACAACCAAAAGAAGTAGGTTTCGGTTGTTTCAACAAAAAAGTTAGTCAGCTATGAACCATCAAAATAATTTTGTTATAGAAAATATATTTTTTTGTTAAGGTTTTTTTGTTATAGTTACACTAGATTTTTTAAGGTAACAGTAACTAGAGCTTATTAGTTATAGTAACATTACAATACTGTTATTTCAAAAAATGTATTTTGTTTTGTCAACCAAAACTATATTTAAAGCAACACAAATAATTTTTCGTAGCTACACAATCATCTTGTTATTTAAACTGAAACCGTTTGGTGTATATAAAAAAAGATTATGCTGTTTTAATTACCATTTCTTATATTATTGCATATAGTGTATATGTAAATTTGGCTGTATATTAATTAGCTTAATATTACATGTTGTTATACACAATTTAAATGGGAATAGATAAACATAGAAATGAAGTAGTGATATCCTGGACTCGACCTGACGATCTGCAATCTCCAGTCAGCGGCTCTATCCTCTCATGCAGCCATCCTAGACATGGTAGAAGTAGGATTGGAATGAACTATAAGCAATATGATAAATCATAAAACACATGCCTTTTAAAGCTATTATAAATAAATATTATTTAATATTCTATATATTTTGTATATTTCCTTTCTTATTATAAAAAGCAATAGAACATTTCAATTGAATATTTTTATTATAGCTATCTATCAATATTTATCAATTTCCACTTACCTACCTAGTACTTACAAGTGTTTATCAATAACTACATAGATACCTACTAGTGTTTATCATTACTTACGTAGTTATGATACGTAAATAAGGCTTCAGAATGAACTTGCTGCAATATATATATCGATATTTTTACCATTAAGATTTGCACCCAAGACTCAATGCATTACTTTTTCCCGCGTAAACCAGACGAGGGACATCACGCGTGGAACAGACGTGGGAATATCGATACAAAATAGCACTCAAAAAACACGAATAAATTTATAAATTTTGATTCTGTATGAACAATGAATACATATTGTGGTAATTTAAAATAGAAAACAATTATTATTACTGACAATATATTATTGTTAATATTAAAAAATATCTCAACAAAAATATAATATTATTGTAGCAAAATCCTTATTTATAAAAACAAAAGGTATTTTGTTAAACAATAATGTTACATTTTAACTAAATATTTCAAGTTAGTACTACAAATACATTTTGTTATATATAAAAAACATTGAACAATATTATATTGTTATCATAGTAATATTTAAGTTAATATGAACAAATCTTTTTTAGTAACCTTAACAATCTTCCATTACAAAAATTGTACTGTTAACTTAAAGAAATATTTTGTTGTAGTGAAGAAACCTTTGAACAATATTTTATTGCTGATTTAACTCAATTGACGGGTAATATAACCAAATTTTCCCATTTTCATAACCAAATGTTATGGACAAAATATGTTAATTTAACAAAACCGTTCTCTGTGTGTAGAAAATTAAGAGGAGCTGACTCTCAATCTTCAGGAGACCAACCATAGTTATCTCCCTGGGTAGTAGATTAGTGAAAATTATTATTACTAAATCTGAATTACATTGATTCATTGAATTACATTACATTTAAAACTGTGATATACTGTAATATGCAGCATCATTTAATGCGTGTGGTAGCCGAAGTCTATAAAATTATTTTATTTCTGTATACATGTCAGCTAAAAAATTCATGTGTTGAACTCATTGGCACTTTATACATCACTTTAAATATATATATATATATTAAAGGTAATGCCTCCTTAATACATCTCGAAAGATAACTTGAATATTCAGAACTGCATATCTTACATGTGGATCTAGACTGTAGAATGTTGCATTGTTCGTCAGACAACAATTGTAAGGGAGAAGTAATTCAGCAGCCAAATTATTGACTACTGAAACGAAAAGAGCTCTAGGAAGTCACGATTTCGATCACACAGACCAGTTATTAAGGGACTGACATACGGTAGCCTGTGTACTGCAGGAAGTAAGGAAAAACAAGCAACATATCACCTGCTTCGGGAGACTTTTTCATTGTTATTTAGCGATACGACTTAGAATTTACATCAGTATACTATTAATTCATCTAAATATATATTTGAGTTCATTTTATATTTTGTAACATATCGAATTGTATGTGTTAAACTTACCGCTACAAAATAGAGAGAAGTAATATAATACAGACGTTAATTACTAACAGTCTCAGTTAAATTCAGCCCTCACTATAATCATATTCTATAAATCATATAGTGGGCTGAGTTAGATATAACTAAGACTATAAACTGTGAAACAAATGCCTCGATAGAAGGTGATAAATGTTTCATCTTCCATTACTGTCTGTTCTTCTCCTGAACTTGATCAATGATAACGTTCAGGTTTTCGTTTATCTTTTGAAAGTTTGTTTTACATCAGAATTTAATTGTTTAATACCATGGTGGACTAGGACTCTTGTATGTACTTACATCATTCATATATCGATTGCTAATCTCAATTGTTTGACTGACATCTCTAACCAGAAATTACCGTCTAGTTTGTTAGGTAGTTAGTGTAGTGTTCCGCATCAGTACTTTAAAATAGGTAACTACAATGTACGATGTACAAGCAAAGCCACTAATTATATGTAAGCTGTAATATGACTACGCAATATACTATAAGTTATGTAATCATTATGTGTATACTAAAAAATCGCAATCGATTAGAATGTTATATGACTTAGAATTAAGTTTGAGTGATTCTCTAAATATACTTTTTAAATTATTTCAATCCGAAATACAATTTTTATATGGAGTATCTATTTGTGACATAATCTATTCCTGTGATATAATTTACTGTAGACACTTTTTTATAAGTTTGCTTAATTATGCTAATCTAATTTCCCTTCTATTTACTGTCTTTTTAAAGTTAAAATCCATGTAAAAATACTGAAAGTATTGCGATAAAAAGAGCCTTTAATATTTCCTGGTGGCGGTAATGTGATGATCATTAGGAAACTCTCCTGAGAGATGCTAATCATGCTCATAATCAGGCTTTGAACCGACATACTAGTCTTACTCACCTACCACTACATTTTCCATACCAAACACTTTGCATTAAACACTAATTAGAGCGTAACTATTTGCATATTCATATTCTACGTGATATTGTCAAGAGCAGAATATACCTTCGAGATATTCTGCAGATTGAGTGGTAGATTAAGTCACTGTTGAATTATTCTTATTTTTTCCATTTTATTGTTCGTATCCATTCTATTTCTTAATAAGAAAAATTCAATAAAATATCTGAAATAAAAATTGAAAGCACAACATTTGTTTACGAATTTTCTCTTTAATGACACCATAGTCAGACTATATCGATAGCAATAATAACCACAACTCAATAGCAATAATTCCAGACAGTGTATCTTATCTAATGCAATTGGTACTAACTGAGCAAGGTAACTGATACTCTCTAACAGGAATAGCTTAACTATTTCGTCGCGGCAGATTTGCTCCATGAACTGGAAAACCGATAAGGGAGTGAATCGCAACGGAGCTGGGATATCGGTAGGTGGTGAATGGGGTGGTGAATGGGGTGATGAATGGGGTGGTGAATGAGGTGGTGAATGGGATGGTGAATGAGGTGGTGAATGGGGTGATGAATGAGGTGATGAATTGGGTGATGAATGGGGTGATGAATGATGTGGCAAATGGGGTGGTGAATGATGTGGTAAATAGGGTGGTGAATGTGGTGATGAATGATGTGGTAAATGGGGTGATGAATGGGGTGGTTAATGTGGTGATGAATGGGTTGATGAATGTGGTGATGAATGGGGTGATGAATGGGGTGATGAATGGGGTGGTAAATGGGGAGATGAATGATGTGGTAAATGGGGTGATGAATGATGTGGTAAATGGGGTGATGAATGGGGTGGTAAATGGGGTGATAAATGATGTGGTAAATGGGGTGATGAATGGGGTGGTTAATGTGGTGATGAATGGGGTGGTAAATGGGGAGATGAATGATGTGGTAAATGGGGTGATGAATGATGTGGTAAATGGGGTGATGAATGGGGTGGTAAATGGGGTGATAAATGATGTGGTAAATGGGGTGATGAATGGGGTGGTTAATGTGGTGATGAATGGGGTGATGAATGGGGTGGTAAATGGGGTGATGAATGGGGTGGTTAATGTGGTGATGAATGGGGTGATGAATGGGGTGGTAAATGGGGTGATGAATGATGTGGTAAATGGGGTGATGAATGATGTGGTAAATGGGGTGATGAATGATGTGGTAAATGGGGTGATGAATGATGTGGTAAATGGGGTGATGAATGATGTGGTAAATGGGGTGATGAATGATGTGGTAAATGGGGTGATGAATGATGTGGTAAATGGGGTGGTAAATGGGGTGATGAATGATGTGGTAAATGTGGTTATGAATGATGTGGTAAATGGGGTGATGAATGATGTGGTAAATGTGGTTATGAATGATGTGGTAAATGGGGTGATGAATGATGTGGTAAATGTGGTTATGAATGATGTGGTAAATGGGGTGATGAATGATGTGGTAAATGGGGTGGTAAATGGGGTGATGAATGGGGTGGTTAATGTGGTGATGAATGATGTGGTAAATGTGGTTATGAATGATGTGGTAAATGGGGTGATGAATGATGTGGTAAATGGGATGATGAATGATGTGGTAAATGGGGTGATGAATGATGTGGTAAATGGGGTGGTAAATGGGGTGATGAATGGGGTGGTTAATGTGGTTATGATTGATGTGGTAAATGGGGTGATGAATGGGGTGATGAATGATGTGGTAAATGGGGTGATGAATGGGGTGGTGAATGGGGTGATGAATGATGTGGTAAATGTGGTTATGAATGATGTGGTAAATGGGGTGATGAATGATGTGGTAAATGGGGTGATGAATGATGTGGTAAATGTGGTTATGAATGATGTGGTAAATGGGGTGATGAATGATGTGGTAAATGTGGTTATGAATGATGTGGTAAATGGGGTGATGAATGATGCGGTAAATGTGGTTATGAATGATGTGGTAAATGGGGTGATGAATGGGGAGGTAAATGGGGTGGTAAATGGGGGGTGATGAATGGGGTGGTAAATGGGGTGGTAAATGATGTGGTAAATGATGTGGTAAATGGGGTGGTGATGTCATCTTGTAAGAGGAAATTAGTGATGATGTACAGTGCCATTTTCAATTTAAATTAAAAATGTGATTCCATAATTATTTTCCTCAGACGATTTGTTTCTCTATAATGAGATTGTTATTAGAATTGTGTTATATTTTGTGTTTTATTTTCCATATGCAATAAGATTTTATTATGAAGGCCTGGTTAATTTATAGATCTGAAGAATTAATATTAGAAGACAAAGAACTCGCAAATTAACTAAGAAGTATGTTCAAATATTCAATCTTTCGATGAACAAGAAATAAGTAAATAAGAATATAAAACGATGATTTATTTATCGTTACTTTTCATTCATTCCAATTTATAAAATCAAATGCTCAACTCTAATTTTCATTTCTCTATTCATTAGTGGTTATGAAACTATAAACCATTTCAAATTTTGTTTTGCACTTCCCTCCCACTTTCTAAGCTGACTAAGAAAAGAAAAAGAGTAAGATACTTATGAATTATATCTGTTAGTCATATTATAAATTGTTAACTATTCTGTTATCTAAATACAATTACCATAAAAAAACATTAGGTACATAAAAGTAAGCATAAATACCTAATTACCATTAAATATACAATAGTGCGTGATATATTTCTTCGTGGCCGGTATATTCCAACGCGGAAAGTTCCACCAGGAAGATTCCACCGTGGAAGATTCCACCGGCGTTAAATGCAAGATGTGGAAAATTCCAAAGCGGAATTTAACTCGAACCATATTTCTTATATCTTTCTTGTTCTTCTACTCAATCTAATAGAAAGTCGGACAGTGAAGGTGGAGTGTGTATATTTCTTATATAATTAATTACTAAGGGAATACTTGATCAATTATTTCTTTTCTGTTAACTGTGATATGTTGTGTAACCTTAGCTCTACAAATCTAAAGTAACAGAAATTTTAATTTAGAATGTGGGACCTTTAAAAATTAATGTTATATTATATTGGAATTAGTCATGGAGAATACATGCATCACTAAAATATATGTTTACAGTGGACTAATAATTTTTATTCATGATTTCAGTGTAACTAATTAGAGTACTCTCGTATAGAATGAATTCCTATTAACTGCCATGGACATCAAAAGACACTAATGCAATAAACTAATTCAATTAATCCCGAAATACACGCACTGCTGAAATAACAGACAGAGAAACCTGATGAAGTGAAATACTTGGCAAATAACAACCGTAATTGACATATTCAGGACTGCCAATGATATTACCTTGCAGTGGAATATGCACTTTAATCAATAGTTTGAAGTTAATTTGATATGTTTGTTAATTGTTTGCATAGTAATTAATATATCAAATTAAAGCTATGTAACCTCCACAATACCTAATGTCAAATGAAACGGTTCTTATATGTTAAGTTTAAAACAATGTATTATATTTTGCTGGTAATAAGGTTAGTGGTAATAAAACTGCAAACCATTTCAATCTTGGTTCTATATTTTTATTATAATATGTAATTTATGATTCTTTTCCGTTATTCTTCTACCCTCTGAATTATAAGCAAAGAAAAAGTTCAATTATCCAATAGGCTACTAGAACCGATCAATTCAAAACAAAAACAGAGCTGATTCCAAGACAATGGATCCATATATAGAATCCAAGTACCTAATTAAGTATTTCTTACAAATAGTTTTCATAGTACAAAATATTTTTTCCGATCTAGAGAACTGTTAATTTTAAAACAATACTTGTATTTGAATAGGTATGTACGAGAGAAGTATTCGAGCATTTTTTCTAATGAATTTTAGAAAGAGTGAAAGTGGACTGTGAATAGTCACATTCAACAAATTTAAAGCAACTCCTATTTTTTAAATTTAGACTTGGAAAGACATTAAAGCAAATTAATATCATAATTAGATATAATTTTGTTATTTAATTATGTCTAGACATTTTATATTTATACGTCTTTACCATCAAATTTCAGCACTGTATTAATCTGAGCCTTGTTTCTATTTATTAATTTTACAATTAATTATCACTAGATAAGACTGTACAAGTATATATAGATAACTGATTACAAAGTAGAGGACCTCAAAATCCCCCCCTCGGATTTTCCGGAAGTGTGGTCCCATTGTAACTCCCCTCATTCCGACTGGAATGGTTGGAATGGTTCAGCCCCTCATTGGTGAAGACATCTGTCTACTTTGACCTGACTATTGTAGACTGAATATTAACTGATACAAAGCGTCAAATACAAATGATGACACTTTAAATACAAAGCATCAAATACAAATGAATGAATTTAGTTCATTGTAGTCGTGACGATGTGGTACAGTGTGCATGACAGCTGTAGAGGTGCCATACAATGAGTGCTGTAGGTGAATTTATTAGGTAGACTCTGCGAGTCTGCATATACGATCTGAGGGAGAGTTCTTGGTTTCAACAGCTATGGCGCCTGTCTTCAACGTTTCTTAGTTTGACTGTGAAATAGACATGTTAATGGGAACTAAAACTCTAACATAACATTAATTTATTGGGGAATTTTATATTGACTAAAGAATTATTTTTCATTTTAATATTATTGGTCATTTTTCTGCAAAAAAATACATTATAGATTATTCTTTTATAGATCCATAAACATATCTAAATAATGTATATTCGAAATGTTGGTGTCAATCTTTAATAATCAGTAGATATTTAAGCACCATGGTCAGAAAGTACCAATTACCCATTATATTTTATAAAATAATTGCAATTATAAAGTACTGTTAATATAATTAGGCACTGCCAGTTCATATTTTATATTGAATCAGTATATTGCATAATATATTCACAAAATACCATAGTATCCCTTCTTTTTACAAATAATAACAAATAATGATGCAGCATGTTGCTCATTTCCCTACTGGCAACGCTACCTGCTTAATATTTGAAGCAGCGTAATTTCTTCTGGAAACTCTTCAAGAAAAGTTACTTGGAATGAAGATACAAGAGATTTCCTTATTGGAGTTCTACCAAACTCATTCTGCAGAGAAAACTCAATGTGGGAAAGATAAATTCCAATAAGAACTATTCGGAATCGATGCTATGTTAATATTAGGGTCTTTTCTTTCGAAACTGAACTATATTTTCAAATATTTCACGAGTACAATTCATACTTTGATGTAATATAATTTTAACAGTTTAGTTCAAAAGAAATATATTAGCTAAAAACAAATGGTTATAATTTTAAGTGACACATGTCTTTTGTATATATTTTTCCAAGAAATGCGCAAAGATGTCAACTCCAAAGATTTTCGAATTGTATTCTTGGTTGAGAAGAAAAGGAGCTTTTAAGCGAAGAAATTAGGGAGGAGGACGAGTGGAGGAAGGATAATGACTGAAGTTGAGAGGGGAGATTTCTACTGAAGGGGACCAGACAGAGAGGAAGATGCTCACATAAACTCCGATAAGTACTTTCAAATTCACAACAACACACATACAACTTACTACCTACCATGCAAAATAAATAGCACCCAGGAGTATTTGCGGAAATGTTCATAGCAACACAGTTTAACAGACAAAGTGTAACTGTTTGGGATTCAATTCAATTATATGCTTATATATTGTATCAATGCAGAATTAATTAGGCAAATCTTGTGAATCATAAATACATTAAAATTTTAGCACTTTATACAATCTGAATTTGTGATATGCAAATACCTGTAAAAATTACTTGTATTGATGACTACTTTACACAAATTTCCGTCTGAATCTTTGGTGGAATTCCGACATTATGTCGTATTGTATTTTTTATGAGTCTCACCAGACAATTGAATGCAATAACAAAAAGAAACAAAGATCACACAAAGAGGAAATAAGAGTAAAACATTGGGACTAAAGTGTATAGGATAGTGAGGGAGGTATTTGGTGAAAAAACTTTTGTTTTTGTATCTGTGTTGTCAGTGTGTCAACATTGTGAAGTACCTAAAGAAAGGCCTGTTAGTTGTACAACCAATTACCAGTGGTAAATGATATACAAGATAACAATATTAGTTATCAGTGCCAAAAAATTTCAGATGAGGAAAATATATAGTGTTCATTATTTTGCACAAAGATGAAATCATTAATTTTTTAAATTGATATTTTATATATTTTATTTATTATACTGTATGTGGGGTAAAAAAAAAGTAGCCAATTTATAAACGCTGCAGTTTGACAGCAATTATGGCTAGTAGGCTGAAATCTAGGTTTCACTGAAAAAAAAGCAAAATATGTAAATTTTATTTGGTATCAAAGATGTTCTGAAGACATTTTATGACCGCATAAATGTCTCCTCTACCTGAAAAAGTAGTTGACAGTGTTGTATATCAGAAAGTTCTGATTTACGAAATTGTTTATGTAAGATGAAGTTACAGGTCAGTCCCCGTGTGCAGCCATGGACTGTTGATGGTTCGATTCTCAATGACTTCTTTTTCTTGTAAAACAAAGTCACCTCTGAGATTTCTTTGGTTGTACTAACTGACTCAGGACAATTGAGATATTAGGTTCAATATTTTATACAGTTTTCTAGCATATGTATTTAATCAGATGTTGTTACAATAAATCATGAAATAAAATAACATATTTTTCTCTCTTCAATAGAATATGTTTCCTTCGATATCAAAGTATGTGCAATATTAATATTTTTTGCAATATATTTTTATATGCATTTTATATATACAGTGAAACTCCTGAGTTATGAAGTATTGGTTACTTCATAACTCAGAGTCACTTCATATCTCGGGTGCACTAGATAGTTTTTATGATTAAAATCTTGGAGAAAACTATTGCCATTGAATAACTAGGAAGAAACAACTAGGAATAAATTCATGACGTATATCGTTTTCTATAATTTAAACATAGAAAATACTTCATAACTCAGGTCCTTCATTACTCGACTGCTTCATAACTCAGGAGTTTTACTGTAGTTAATTTGTACTGCATACATGTGTGAAAAAGTTATTATTCTTTGGATGTAGTGAAAAAATTACTAGCTTTTCCGTTCATAAAACTCACAATCTTTGTATTACCAAAAACAATATTATTCTAACTGAATCAAGAGAAATGATTTCAAGTGGAATAACTGCAGATATATTCTGTACAGTGCCCAAGGACTTGCATTTTAGAGATAAATAATCAAATCAATTTATATGAGATTCCATCAAAGGAAGAGGAGAATTTATTGAATTTGTAATAAAAAGTAGAGACTGTATTCGAGATTTGCTTTGATGATCTACTTTACCAATCATTTATTTTATTGCAATTCAAAAATTCAATTCGAGAGATATTTCTATCTTTTGAAGGACTGCATTTTATAGGGATATAATAAATGCATTTAATAGGACTCAATCCTTTGAAGTAGTGGATTATTACATTATTTCTAATGCATTATTGTATGGTATGTGTGTCCATATGGGAACATTTAGCATGATTTTCATATTGTTTTTATATATTCTAATTATTTTCAAATTTCGTTTACTTAATTACATAATATTGTTTAAATTTAGTTAAATTTTTATTTATCTTCATCTAAAATATTCTACAACTTCTAGAGGGTCAGGTTTCTTCTCATATGAAACTGTTTAACCTATATTCTATGAATCAAAATATTTATTGAGTATAGCTAATCATAATATGTAAAGCTATATTATTTCAAGGAAACCAACACCAAATCTATTCTATAATTAACAATACTTAATAATAAAAATGATTAATTCCAGTTTTCAGAGGGAAAATATCCAATCAACTTTTTCCAAATTGACTCTCAGAACTTCTAGTGTATTAAATTAATTAACAGCTGAGAAAAGAATGAGAAAGAAGCCGTGTCGATGAAAGTCTTTCACAAAAATGACTTTATTAATTAGTTCCTTGATTTATTATTGAACATTTTACCCCTCGACTCCTTGTTGTTGATTGATTAAAGAAACCTGCCATGGTGAAGAAATTATACTAAAAATCTCCTGATTGAAGAATGGCGTCCTTGTGTGAGGCTTTCATTACTCGTCCAAACTATTCTCTGCCAAAACAAAAACTGGTGCACGCTCTTTATGACAAGTAAATAATTATAAATATTATTATTACCATCAGAAAAATCGTAAAGCATGTTTGGGTCAATAAAATGTCTTCAAAATGTATATAGATATATAAGTCTATTCACCGAAATAATGGGGAATATTTCTTTCACATTTGATACGTATGTATATTTAAGTATAATCGTCAAACTTTAGATATTTCATCAAGCAGTAGTCTTAAAAATATATGTTCAACTGCAATTACTGTATTATATCAAAATTAATAGGATATTCCAATGGTGGCTTAAACAAATCCCAGAAACCTACTGAGATCACGTAATAGCTACACTAATAATATAAACACTTTCACGGTCGCCTTCAGTTTCTAGTTCTGGGACAAATATCACAAGTTTGAGTACATAACAAGACTGTTTCTAACCAGCTAAATAAATTGCTTTCTTGAGCAGATTCAGCATGACAGATGAATGACGGTGTGTGAGCGCTAAAGTGTTAAGTACTATCCTTTTGGTAATACTTTCCGTGGAGAATCCTGGCACTGAAATTCAGTATATACCATCGCTGATTCTTTTCTATAAATTCCCCTCATCACAGTTTCTTTCCTATAAATTCTCCTCATCACAGTTTCTTTTCAATAAATTCCCCTTATCACGGATTCTTTTCTATAATTCCCCTCATCAGGTTTATTTTCTATAAATTCCCCTTATCACGGTTTATTTTCTATAATTTCCCCTTATCACAGTTTCTTTTCAATAAATTCCCCTTATCACGGATTCTTTTCTATAATTCCCCTCATCAGGTTTCTTTTCAATAAATTCCCCTCATCACGGTTTATTTTCTATAATTTCCCCTTATCACAGTTTCTTTTCAATAAATTCCCCTCATCACGGTTTCTTTTCTATAAATTCCCCTCATCACGGTTTCTTTTCTATAAATTCCCCTCATCATGGTTTATTTTCTATAAATTTCCCTCATCACGGATTCTTTTCTATAAATTCCCCTCATCACGGTTTCTTTTCTATAAATTCCCCTCATCATGGTTTATTTTCTATAAATTTCCCTCATCACGGATTCTTTTCTATAAATTCCCCTCATCACGGTTTCTTTTCTATAAATTCCCCTCATCACGGTTTATTTTCTATAAATTCCCCTCATCATGGTTTATTTTCTATAAATTTCCCTCATCACGGATTCTTTTCTATAAATTCCCCTCATCACGGTTTCTTTTCTATAAATTCCCCTCATCACGGATTCTTTTCTATAAATTCCCCTCATCACAGTTTCTTTTCTATAAATTCCCCTCATCACGGTCTCTTTTCTATGAATTCCCTTCATCACGGTTTCTTTTCTATAAATTCTCCTCATCACGAGGCATTTAATAGACTGACGCAATCCCGGAAATTCACTTACACGCCTCGTTTGCTTCTGATCAGTTGAGAAGAAAACCAAATCGAATTATTATCATGCGTGCGTACTATCTGAGGGACTTTGTATGTCTGACTGTGACTGTGTGCGGTAGTGAAGGAAACAGTGTGCGGTAATGAAGGAAACAGTGTGCGGTATTGAAGGAAACTGTGTGCGGTAGTGAAGGAAACAGTGTGTGGTATTGAAGGAAACAGTGTGCGGAAGTGAAGGAAACAGTGTGTGGTAGTGAAGGAAACAGTGTGTGGTAGTGAAGGAAACAGTGTGCGGAAGTGAAGGAAACAGTGTGTGGTAGTGAAGGAAACAGTGTGTGGTAGTGAAGGAAACAGTGTGTGGTATTGAAGGAAACAGTGTGCGGTAGTGAAGGAAACAGTGTGTGGTAGTGAAGGAAACAGTGTGCGGTAGTGAAGGGAACAGTGTGCTGTAGTGAAGGAAACAGTGTGTGGTATTGAAGGGAACAGTGTGCGGAAGTGAAGGAAACAGTGTGTGGTAGTGAAGGAAACAGTAAGCGGTAGTGAAGGAAACAGTGTGTGGTATTGAAGGAATCAGTGTGCGGTAGTGAAGGAAACAGTGTGCTGTAGTGAAGGAAACAGTGTGTGGTATTGAAGGAAACAGTGTGCGGTAGTGAAGAAACATTGTGCGGTAGTGAAGGGAACAGTGTGCTATAGTGAAGGAAACAGTGTGTGGTATTGAAGGAAACAGTGTGCGGAAGTGAAGGAAACAGTGTGCGGTAGTGAAGGAAACAGTGTGTGGTAGTGAAGGAAACAGTGTGCTGTAGTGAAGGAAACAGTGTGCGGTAGTGAAGCAACAGTGTGTGGTAGTGAAGGAAACAGTGTGTGGTAGTGAAGGAAACAGAATGCTGTAGTGAAGGAAACAGTGTGCAGTAGTGAAGGAAACAGTGTGCGGTAGTGAAGGGAACAGTGTGCTGTAGTGAAGGAAACAGTGTGTGGTATTGAAGGAAACAGTGTGCGGTAGTGAAGGAAACAGTGTGCAGTAGTGAAGGAAACAGTGTGCGGTAGTGAAGGAAACAGTGTGCGGTAGTGAAGGGAACAGTGTGCTGTAGTGAAGGAAACAGTGTGTGGTATTGAAGGAAACAGTGTGCGGTAGTGAAGGAAACAGTGTGCGGTAGTGAAGGGAACAGTGTGCTGTAGTGAAGGAAACAGTGTGTGGTATTGAAGGAAACAGTGTGCGGAAGTGAAGGAAACAGTGTGTGGTAGTGAAGGAAACAGTGTGTGGTAGTGAAGGAAACAGTGTGCTGTAGTGAAGGAAACAGTGTGCGGTAGTGAAGGAAACAGTGTGCTGTAGTGAAGGAAACAGTGTGTGGTATTGAAGGAAACAGTGTGCGGTAGTGAAGGAAACAGTGTGCGGTAGTGAAGGGAACAGTGTGCTGTAGTGAAGGAAACAGTGTGTGGTATTGAAGGAAACAGTGTGCGGTAGTGAAGGAAACAGTGTGCGGTAGTGAAGGGAACAGTGTGCTGTAGTGAAGGAAACAGTGTGTGGTATTGAAGGAAACAGTGTGTGGTAGTGAAGGAAACAGTGTGCTGTAGTGAAGGAAACAGTGTGTGGTATTGAAGGAAACAGTGTGCGGTAGTGAAGGGAACAGTGTGCTGTAGTGAAGGAAACAGTGTGTGGTATTGAAGGAAAAAGTGTGCGGTAGTGAAGGGAACAGTGTGCTGTAGTGAAGGAAACAGTGTGTGGTATTGAAGGAAACAGTGTGCGGTAGTGAAGGGAACAGTGTGCTGTAGTGAAGGAAACAGTGTGTGGTATTGAAGGAAACAGTGTGCGGTAGTGAAGGGAACAGTGTGCTTTAGTGAAGGAAACAGTGTGTGGGATTGAAGGAAACAGTGTGCGGTAATGAAGGAAACATTGTGCGGTAATGAAGAAACAGTGTGCGGTAATGAAGGAACCAGTGTGCGGAAGTGAAGGAAACAGTGTGCTGTAGTGAAGGAAACAGTGTGTGGTATTGAAGGAAACAGTGTGCGGTAGTGAAGGAAACAGTGTGTGGTAGTGAAGGAAACAGTGTGCTGTAGTGAAGGAAACAGTGTGCGGTAGTGAAGAAACAGTGTGTGGTATTGAAGGAAACAGTGTGCGGTAATGAAGGAAACAGTGTGCGGTAATGAAGGAAACAGTGTGCGGAAGTGAAGGAAACAGTGTGCTGTAGTGAAGGAAACAGTGTGTGGTATTGAAGGAAACAGTGTGCGGTAATGAAGGAAACAGTGTGCGGTAATGAAGGAAACAGTGTGCGGAAGTGAAGGAAACAGTGTGCTGTAGTGAAGGGAACAGTGTGCTGTAGTGAAGGAAACAGTGTGCGGTAGTGAAGGAAACAGTGTGTGGTAGTGAAGGAAACAGTGTGCGGTAGTGAAGGAAACAGTGTGTGGTAGTGAAGGAAACAGTGTGTGGTAGTGAAGGAAACAGTGTGCTGTAGTGAAGGGAACAGTGTGCTGTAGTGAAGGAAACAGTGTGCGGTAGTGAAGGAAACAGTGTGTGGTAGTGAAGGAAACAGTGTGCTGTAGTGAAGGGAACAGTTTGCTGTAGTGAAGGGAACAGTGTGCTGTAGTGAAGGAAACAGTGTGCGGTTGTGAAGAAACAGTGTGTGGTAGTGAAGGAAACAGTGTGTGGTATTGAAGGAAACAGTGTGCGGTAGTGAAGAAACAGTGTGTGGTAGTGAAGGAAACAGTGTGCTGTAGTGAAGGAAACAGTGTGCGGTAGTGAAGAAACAGTGTGCGGTAGTGAAGGAATCAGTGTGTGGTAGTGAAGGAAACAGTGTGTGGTAGTGAAGGAAACAGTGTGCTGTAGTGAAGGAAACAGTGTACTGTAGTGAAGGAAACAGTGTGCGGTAGTGAAGGAAACAGTGTGTGGTAGTGAAGGAAACAGTGTGCTGTAGTGAAGGGAACAGTGTGCTGTAGTGAAGGAAACAGTGTGCTGTAGTGAAGGAAACAGTGTGCGGTAGTGAAGGAAACAGTGTGTGGTATTGAAGGAAACAGTGTGCGGTAGTGAAGAAAACAGTTTGCTGTAGTGAAGGAAACAGTGTGCGGTAGTGAAGGAAACAGTGTGCGGTAGTGAAGGAAACAGAGTGCTGTAGTGAAGGAAACCGTGTACAGTAATGAGGGAAACTGTGTACGGTAATGAGGGAAACTGTGTACGGTAATGAGGGAAACTGTGTACGGCAATGAGGGAAACAGTGTGCGGTATTGAGGTAGACTGTGTACGGTAATGAGGGAACTGTGTACGGTAATTGGTAAACTGTGTACGGTAATGAGGGAAACTGTGTACGGTAATGGCGGAAACTGTGTACGGTAATGGCGGAAAATGTGTACGGTAATGAGGGCAACAGTCTATGGTTTAAAAGTTTAAAAAAATATATAAATATTAATAACATAATAATAAAATTGTGAGCTTATTGTTGATAAATGAATCATGCATTCACTTATGTTAGTTTGTGAAAACAAAATGGCAATTATAGATAAAATATGAATTGATGCAAACTAATTTTTTTCTGAACTTTGAAACGATCAGAATGTTAGTAAAATATTATAAATATAGAAATACTGAAACTGATAGAACAAAATATACTGTCAAAACATCACATGAAAAAAAGTTTGTTGGATAAGAATTGCCCCAAAATTGTTTAAGATGTTCAAATTTGGAACAATGTTGGCCCAAGAAACGTTGTGAACTGTGAATTGGTATTGTTGCTCAAAAGAGACAACCCATTCACCGCATTTGTCACAAACTCGTTGTCTCTGACGCAATCCTTAATGTTCAAAATCGTTGTACCCAAAATGGTGGCTCTTCCGTCTAAATCTAATTTTTTTTAAATATAGTAAACAGCGCATAAGGTTATAGATATGTTGTCTCTACCGCATAAGTTTCTACCGATACAGTGCTGCTAGCATAATGTTCTTATGAATAATGTTTTTAAGGATAACTCTTCCGTGATTGGTTGGCTAGTAGGAGGAGCCAAAAGAAGGCGGAGCACTAAACTGGTAGTGCTCCCCCTCCTCTTGGCTCCTCCCCTCTTATTTATATAGTTAAGAGTATGATTAAATTGCATTTCAAATAATATAAGAGCTTTGAAACTCTCAAATTAGATGGCTGTAATGTAGTTTATTATCCCCCTACAATTAAAGCTACATATATATTATAATTCTACATGCAAAAATGTATTAGTTTCCTATGCTATTGCTGTTTCTAAGCCAGAGAGTGACGGAGTCTAGAACTCACAGTGCGCTGATCCATTGGTTTAATGTCTAGCAATCTTAGTTCTCACTCCCCTGAGTTGCCTCTGATTGCTAAACTCTACCTTAACGATCTGAGTTAAATGGACCAACTTCGTGTAGTGCACAAATAAATGACTTCTGATTAACCTAACTAAAGGAGATATACACAATAATCACATTCTTTTTCATCTATAAAACTCAACAAGTTTATTAAATGTAAATTAAGCCAGTGAATGACTTATTGACTATATAGTCATAATTTAATGATATGAGTTAATGTGCGTAAATGTGAAGAATTTACCATTGAATGGTCATTGGAATTGAAACTTACAGAATTTGTGATAAGAATTACTATGTTTTCTAATATTTTTAGAACAATAATATGTTGTAAATAGTAAAAAATATCAAACAATCTCTTAAATTGTGAACGATAGTTTCATTCTCTAGATTCAAGAAATGTTTAATTTTCTTCGACGTGGCAATCATTTGACTTGAATCGAATTAGTTTTCAGTGATGGAAATAAATAAGAAAGCGGTCGGATTGATAGACTTTTTGAGAGTCTCTCTCATAGTGACATTTCCAATCAGTTGAAAAGAGCATTTCTTTCAGAAACTGAAGAGGGAAGTGAAGTTATATTGTACAATATCGCAACAGTAATTATTAGTATAGAACTTAAAAAATATAGAGTTTATAATAAAACATTAAGACAAGAAATTATATTCGGATGCTTATAAACAATATGCTATACATATTATTATAGATGGTAGTGGATTTTATGATTAATTGATACGAACAAGTTCGACTTCAATCTTCCGATATCTTCAATTAGTCATGGGAAATATCACACAAACATTATAAAATGTATGATATGCTTAAATCCTTGAAGTAGAGGCTGTCCTCTCAAGAATTCTGAACTATTCAAGTCTAGGAAATTTATTTCGAAAGTATTCATTTTCACTCTCATTTTATAAGTATAATTAAATATTATAATACATATCGATATGGAGATTGTATTATATATACACGTATTCATAGTAACAAAATTTTGTAAATAAAATGTAATTTGTTTCATTTTACAGTCAAACTATTTAACTAAGTTTGCAACAAATATCTATTTTACAAACAAGCTTCAATATTAAATTCATGACTGATATTATATAAACGAGAACTTTACCACAAATGATTGAAAAGTGGGAAATTTTGATGTTCTTGTTCAATTAAAAATCAAAGATATGAAACAACTCAATACATGACACGAAATACAATATAGTAACTCTTGATGATATATTTTATAGCCATAAAACTTACAGAAACTGATAAGAGGTATCAACAATTTAAACTTCATTTCCAACTTCACACCATTCACCTATATCTCTTCTCCTACAAACAAAGTAACAAATCTTCATCCGAAACAGATTGAGAATCAGCAGATATATTTCTCTGTAATCTCGCAACTTATGTATTTCTTAGAACGTTTCAAACATTGGTGTTCTATTGCAGTGGCGCACAGGATGCCTTTATTGGTAGCAACTGCGGATGTTAGATAGCACTGACGTATGGAGATCACCGTCAGATAACCGAATAACACACGACTCTCTCGAGTATTTGATTTCGATCTTTGTTCCTACAGGATTTGTTAGTTGGAACTAATCTTTTGATGCCTTTTCATTTAGTTGTTGAAAAATAATGTAAAGAAACACCAAATAATTTTCAATATTTATGACTAACAAAAATTGACGGTTACATCATACATGCGACGTATACCATCAAATACAGATATAATAATAGTTAAAGTATTGTTGAGAGCTAGTCAACACAGAGGGGATTCCTTCAGAAACCCCTTTACCGTTTATCTAATCCTGAAAACAGTAAAATTTCAGAACATTCTTTCGACCAAAATCATTCATTTTCAGAATAAGATATCCCAAGTTTAACTACCTGCAATAATAGTTACTGGCACGGGCAATTAATTACTAATTTATTAACTAAATTCTCAAAAATAGTAATTGATAAAATATTTATTCTTTTCAATTTAATACAAAAACAACCCGATTTAATAATCAAAAGTTAATAAAATAAAACATTATACAAACTAAAGATGTAATAACAAATTGTTCGTGTTAAAAATTGCAGACATGCATAATTTGAAAATAGATTATCAACTAAACGATCTTTGCAAGTTTGCGGAAGGTTATATTTTACCCGGCATTTATTTATTTATCATCTTGTTATTCGCATAACTGAAAAAGTATTCAAACAAATTGCTTAAAATTGGGTGGGACGATTGGTCAATGTCCAGGAACTTGCTAGTACAACTTTAAGAGCGATCCAGTCTAACGTCAAGGTCAAGGCCATCCATGTATAACTCAAAAAGTTTTCAATCATATTGCATGAAACTTAGCGGGACGATTGGTCAATATACAGGAACCATTTGGTTATATTTTGGGAGCGATCGGGTCAAAGATCAAAGATCAAGGTCAAGACCATTTATAACTTAATAACTCAAAAGTATTCAACCAAATTACCTGAAATTTGATGGAACGATTGGTAAATGTTTAGGATCAATCTTGTAGAATTTTGGGAGCGATCCGGTCAAGGTCAAGGCCATTTATAACTCAATAACTCAAACAGTATATTTCAACCAAATTGCATGAAACCTGGTGGGACGATTGGTCATTATCCAGTTACCAGTTTATTAGATTTTGGGAGAGAATGGATAAAAGCAGCGGGGAAGGTATGCGCTCTACCGAGTGCACGTAATCTAGTTGGTGTAAAATTTTCATGCAATATATTCGAGTTAAAAAAAATTCCAATTGATGGAAATTCCAAGATTCTGTTGTCATAAAATATAATATTAATATTCTTCATAAATTTTCAATGGGATTTAGGTCAGGATTGTAGACGGCCACTTGGCAACTTTAATATAAATGTTCTCCAATAATCTTTTTTGATACTTTACAGTCCCCTTGCAATAAGAGACAGTGAAATATCTTATGAGTACAAGAAATATGCTGACGCGTTTGTTTTTTGGAATACCGTACAATACTGTTTGGTATGGAGGTGTAGGGTGAGGTTTACTGTTTCAGGTTTCTGCTATATTCAACATTTTTTAAAGTTAATCAGAACATTAAAAAAGACTGCTATGACACTTTGACAATAAGTTGAATATATAATTGAGAAAACTCTCCTTATGACCGTCGTTGGAGTCATTTTGAAGACAATGATCCAAATCACTGTGTCACTGCCATTCATGGCGACAAACTTCTCTTTACTCTCTTTTTAAAACTAGTCCAGGCCATCTATCGTGACACATGGAGTTTGAGGTTACGCTGGGCTTCAAAAATATCCTTAGCTGTGAATATACAGCCATTTGTTCCAAAAGTCAAACGGTATTATACTCTATTCCCTATTATAGTTTTAGTTGCCTACCACTTCGGTTTTGTTTCTGATATGCTTCAAAGTTCCTATAGTAACTCTAACCTTTGATTTTAAATCATTTACCATCTTTGAGATTATTTCGTGCTTTCCCCTTTTGGATGACAACCTAAAAAACGTTCTTGTCGCCAATACTTTTCTCGTTAGTCCTTGTCAAATCTGTAAACAGAAATAAGATCTTTCACATTTAACGACTACCACCAAATTTTATTTAATTCATTTTTATATATGTATTTTAACTATTTATGTCCATAAAATCTGAAACTAATAATTGTTGAGATATGAGGGTTTAAAGTTATTTATATCCTAGGTACTACTGAAGGATTGAGAACTTTGAAAAAACTCATGTTTAAATTGAATGGCACGCCCCCCCTAAATGTATATCGAATATTTCCAGTTTCCTTGATATTTTCCATTTATCACTTCAATACTGATATGTGTGTAATGGGAGGCGTGCCACCCCCCATATCCCCTGCCATGCCATTAAAAAAGGATGCAGTGTGCAGTACAACAAACTAGCGGATACAAGTTCTCAATCCTTCAGTAATACATAGGAAATAAATAACTTTAAACCCTCATATCTCAAAAAGTATTAGTTTCTACAAAAAACAGTTATGATTTTCGGATTCTATGGACAAAAGTACATAAGTAAAAATTCATTTAAATTAAATTTGGTGGTAGTCGTCAAATAGGAAAGATCCAATGGCAGAGTTTAAAATATATGAAATGCACAAGCAAAATAATCTGATCTTTAGTACGTACGATAATCGTGAATTTTTATATTACTATAATTATTTATAGTTCTAACAGTTATTTGATACAACTATACAGGGTGTCAAACTTTAACATAAGGTAGCGATCGTCGAAATAAACATTTTATATTCTATGAAGGTATGGTCTAAAATGCTTAGTTAAAGAGTTACAAGGTTAGGAAAGTAGTATCTATACCATCCATTATCATTTGTTAACATTATTTTTTTTAGTGTTGCGATAAGAAACAAAATATTTTTAACAGTAATTATTATGAGCACAAGAAACATAATCTTAAATTAGGTTACATGTTTACACAATGTGTTCAAACTGCCGCCCATTCGTTGCGATGCAGGCGTTCAAACGTTTGCCCAATGATTGGCGGACGCGAGCATGAAAGACACCAGGAGTTTCACGAATTCTTGCGGAGGCTTCGACAATCCTACCGATCAGATTCTTTTCGGATTGAATCGGTGTATCATACACCAAACTCATCAAATGTCCCCATAAGTAGAAATCTAGGGGCGTAATATCATTTAGTTTCCTTGCCACGGGTTTTTCTTGTTGATTGTAAAATTTTTTTATTCAACTTCAAGTCCTTGTAACTCTTTAACTAAGCATTTTAGACCATACCTTCATTGAGTATAAAGTGTTTATTTCGACAATTGCTACCTTATGTTAAAGTTTGGCAACAAAAGTGTTGGACACCCTTGAATGATTATGATGAGAAGTTTTCTATTATTTCAGAATTTTAGGAAAACCAAATTTTCCACCACACGAAACATAATTTATTTCCCTTAATGTTCATAATTTATAATAACCTTAATATTCACTATTAATTTTGAAATTTTAAGAGAAAATCCCATACATATTATGCATGTTCAATTTTCAAATTATCAGATTGGTTACTGTACTGCGCATATAAATAATTTTTTTACAATAAAATTAGAACCATGCAGTGATCGAGCCATGCATTTTCAGCCGTACCGCGGACTGTATGCCAAAGCTCTATTCAGTTTTATTACTTTGTACCAAATCTTAATTCCCGAAAATTATTAGTTGTAAAAATTTGATTCGTATTTAAATAATAAGACATTTGGTTGTTTTCATACTCTTTTGTTGCACCTAATCAATGTTTTAATTCGTAATTTGGTTATCTCTATGATTCAGGAGATATTCGAATTGAACTATTATAAAACCTTATTATAAGAGTTATAACCATGCTTTTTCATTCAAGCTATAATCAACAACAGTTAGTTTACTTAGTCAACTTCTATATTTTTCATGTTTTTGTTTTCCTCTATTTAAAAGATCCTCGTAATTGTTCTTTAATTGCCGTGTTTCCTTCATTCATTTACAATTATCATAATTCCTCATTTGCATTTACTCATACCCTTATCTAGTTGATGTAAATATCAATCTTTGATAAGTAAATTGGTTCACTGCAAAATTTAGCCAATGGGTTTAATCTACATTTTAGGGCACCACTGTAATTAGGATTTGCATAATTCTCTTTGAAATTAAATAAAAAATAGTTCAGTCTATCCACAATTAAAATGCAGGTACTGTGTTAATTAAAAACACAATATAAACACCATGAAAATAGTGTTAATATTAAATAAAATTTAGTATTTTGATAAATTCCTGAAAATTATTTTTTTGTATATTTTATAGGATATATTGAGTGTGATTTTTTAAAATCAAATTAAGCAGTTAATTTTGAAAACTTTTGGCTCTAGATCCTATGTAAAATATTTTGTTTATTACAAGAATAGTAACAGTACGAAACAGTTACCGAATCATGTAAAATCGTGTGTGATTCGTAACTAAAATATCACTGGCTCGTGGAATCAATGACAAATTATTGGTTTGCTGCGTAAACGACGACTATTGCAATTTTTCACATGATAATTATTTTTCTTTGTATTTTTCTTTTGGAGTGCATATTCAATTCATTTGATCAGTCAAATCACCACAAGTTTTAGAAATAACAGCACGCTGCTAAAGGAGCTTTTATTTACTCTCTTTCCTTTGTTTTTAGAACAAACAGTAACTATTGTAGTAGGATTTTAGCACATGTCAGTGAAATAACATTGGCTTTACTAAGACCTCCTTATCACTTACTAAGGTAGAGGAGAAAAAATGAAATGCATTTTACATAATTTATAGTTAGACCATCTTCTATTGAGTTCAGACAGTCATGCTTTCAAACAATTTGAACGAATAATAATGTTAACAATTAATAATTATTTCTTCTGCAGTTCTATTAAATAATTTATAGATAAAATTTATCCTTATAAACTACAGATTTAATTATAATAAATAAATTATAGATCTAAATTCTAAGGTAAGTTTAGCCTTCACCGAGATAGCTATTTAATTAAATATTGATACTTACAAGAACCAAAATTCGCTAAAAAATCAATGAAGCAATTCAGTTATTACATTGAAATCAATTCGATACTCTGCTAGTTCACAATAGTATATAAGAGGTAGAAGTATTTTACCTGAGGTTAGATGATCAATATGCTTTAAAAAAGGGTTACCACTTAGCAACCTTTTTGTGGTTCTTCAGTGAGCTGCAGCATCAACATCATTTTTTATCATTTACCAATTGAAAAAAATTTGTTATAACAGTAAAGATAACTTATTACTGGTGTGACAATATAATTACTGGTGTGACCTAACCTTTTAAAATCTTAGAACCCCAAAAGAACAGTATTGAGTCGCTCTAATTCCTGCCTTGTTTAGTATTCGATAACATTTAATTTAGTTTCGTCTATGAAAAGAACAGCACAACCCTTCAGTTATTACATTAAAATACTAATATGTATAATAAATTCTTAGCGTTATACCAAGTAGCAAACCTTCTTGTATTTTCAAAGTAAACCTAGAAATAATATCATGTTAGGTAAATTAGACACATTTTCAACTGCATGGAATATTCACTCTTTATACCTACCTCTGGGATGAAATTCAGTGAATGTACCATGTCAAATATGGACTTCAAATCATCTTAGATGTACACAATTTTTTTTCTCTTCTAGTACAAATTTCCTCTTATATATGTCAATGCTGTGTATAATGAGCTCAAATAATTTTATTGTAATACCAATGTAATATTATTTTTACTCCCCTGTGACATTAGTATTTGTTTAATATCGCGCTGATTAAATTTCTCTGATATATTTTTCGTTATGCATATTGTTCTTTCTTTTAATAAAATAACTGTAAAATTATCCTCTATTGTTCTTAATAATTATATACATATAGCAGAAGGCAAGTGAACAATATTAGGTAGATTGTAATCTGGCGAAAGAGTGTTTTTCAATTAGAGGATTCATTAACAGTGTTGTCAGAGCAACCTGTGGTCCTCCTCTGACCCCGCAGAAGCTGTGCCAGAGATGACGCTATCGTGTCTTTGTGTCTCTGCAACAATGGCTACATTATGAGTTCAGATCAAAGGAGATATATTGCTACAATGGAGCACTCACAGATTCAAACTCAATAGATGAATTGTAGTAACAAAGCAATGGAGACCTAATATATGTAGCTATTATTAGTTTAGAAGTCTAACATCCAGGGTTTGAATTGGGAAATTAAAGATGGAACTTTCTAAAAAAAAAGTTTTATTTGATTGTAAACGAACTGATTGATCCACATCAACTAACATTTACACACATGATTAAGTAATAGCTAGTGCATGTAGTTAAATTTGTGAGGAATTATCCGAACAATAAAATACTCATTATGCGCCTATTTTCGACAGTAATATCACTGTGAGTGGCTTCATTGTGTGTAATAAATTGTTAGTCAATGTAGAATGACGTTAGTTATTTTAAACCAATCAGCGGCTCGTGGAGTCACGTAATTGTGCAGAGTTTAAATATTCTTTTAGTCAAGTATGGACCTACTT
This sequence comes from Caprella mutica, assembly GCA_947561585.1. Taxonomy (NCBI): domain Eukaryota; kingdom Metazoa; phylum Arthropoda; class Malacostraca; order Amphipoda; family Caprellidae; genus Caprella; species Caprella mutica. The sequence continues at coordinate 130,550 of CANNZV010002696.1, read as the reverse complement.
GTGAATTAAATTAATCAAAAAGAAGTATGATTTCCTTGATAGTTGCGAGTTAAGTGAAAAGGACAAACTATCGTTGCATCACGTTAGATGTCAAACTAAGTGCCCAAATTGAACATTTAACGGAAAATAAATATCGGTAGATGTGAACGATCAAACAGCTCCAATCTTATTGAGTTATAAAATTATAGCTATTATCTTCGAAACAAATTGTAATTGATTTGAACTAAATTATTAATTATTTATTCACATCTGTGTTGAATGAACCATCAGTTTAAATTTATATTCTTATAATTTCATTCAATTTATTTATTTGCAAAGTATGTTCTCTATTTTAAGTATAATATTAAATTTCCCATAATTGACGTCACGCTCCACAGTTTCATCCGCAACGCTGTTGGTGGGTACATTTTGATATATTTAGCATCTGAGTTGAGACTACTGAATGTTATCAAACGGGCTTTGCAGAGAGATAGGCTTTCTTTTTGTAACATTCAGAGGGATAACCAAAACAGGCATCATTGTGACAATGGGAAGAGTTTTATTTTGGATTGTATCTTCGTGCTTAATTTCGCTGAATTGCAACTATAGATGTTGAAGTTGGACATGTTCTGTGGAGATGGTAAGAGTTACAGACTTACGATAAATATATGATTCTCTGATATTTACCAGTTCAAACAATAACAATTTGATAAACAGTAGTATTTGGTACAATCTTGAAGATATAGTGTCATAATCTTTCAATTTCAGGCCTCTAGATTTCAAATTCATACTTTCTAGCAAGGCTGTAGATCGAAATATAGAGATCAAGCTTCACAAAAAAGATGAGACTGATTCATCAATTGCAAAGAAGTGGATAATAAATCATTCAGTGGTTTGTAAAATTGTAAAAAACTTCAAGGAAACTGGTTCAACTTCTGATAAACGAGGACGGGGCCGGAAACAAAGAGTATGGACCAAAAAAAAAAATGATCAAAAGCACGCAGTAGAAGTTACGTCGAAACCGTTGATCTCGTAGTAAATTGGCTGTAAACGCCTGTTTTAGCAAATCTTCAATCTACATATCAAGTTCCGAAAGAACATCTGAAAATAAAATTTAAATTGGAATAGGAAACAATTCCGCAAGAAAATTGTTATCTTATGTTTCAATTGCTTCGATATTATTATAAATTCCGCAAGAAAATTGTTATCTTATGTTTCAATTGCTTCGATATTATTATAAATTCGATATTATTATTTCTTTCAAGAATCAGTTGAAAGTATTTCAGAACGATGCAATATATTGTCTCTATCCATCTAAGAGTTGAAATAGACTAATTTAAGAAGACACCATAGTGTATATACGCTAAACAATTTCAAGCTCTTGGAACAAATAAGGAAATCAAATGTATAGACTAATCCAAATAAATGGTAATGCCTATCTACAAACAGAAGGTTCAGAATTGCATTCAACTGCAAAGAATGGTTTGGATATTATGCTATTGTATTTTTTCCATCAACTCTTCTTAGTTATCTGAATTTATGAATAATTTCGAATTCTCTTTCAATATCGTATTAGAATAACTTAACCTACTTACTGGACCAGTGAACACAATTTCAGTCTTTGTGTGGGTAGTGATAATCTAATTCTCTGAATATATTTACTTCTCATGCTAAAATGTTTTCAACAAAAAGTAAGATTCTTTGTTTTGAGTTCAGTTCCATAAGTTGACTTACTAATGAAGGTGAACAAAGATAGTACAACTGTGAAAAAATACTATTATTTTTTATGATTTTTATTAAAATCATAAAATTATTATTATTTTCAAAATCACAACATTTTCAGAGCTTCAATGAGTTTTTAGCGGTACAAGATATTGTTATACGGTACAACTAACTGTATAACTTTCACCTGTTCTTATCATAAGTAGCTCATCATCACACCTCAAATGACTGCCTGGCAACTGATAAAAACACTGAAGATTTAATAAGGTAGTGCCTGAACTAATCAGTGGTGACCTTTTGTCTGACCCACCAGTGGTCAACTATACCGTACTGCATATTTCATTACTCTGTTATTGTATCAGAATTAAACTACATAAAATCAAATATTTTATAGGATAGAATTCACTTACTGTGACATTATGTTATATATATTAAAATATTTGTAATTTAAATATTGATGAAGACTTACTTGTATTTATATTCTCAACTTATTGAATTCTTATTCCCTTTGACTGCAAACTGCTTAGAGGATTCTTAGAAAACTTCTTTAGAATGATTCTAGAGGTCAAGATGGACGACCCCTTTGTCAATATAACTTGAACTGGTACTTTGAGAAATTTCTCTTTAATATAATACACTGATACAAATTGAAGCTTTGTAATTGTTAATGCTTTCTTTGTGTATGAGTGTTCTAATTTACTAACAATTGTTAACATTTGTCATTATCAAGATTCATTTGACTTTTGTGATATACAAAAATTTAAAATAATCCTTATTGATTTATTTGGCTTACACTCACAAAATTAATATAATTTATGTTTTTATTCTCGTGAATGTTACTAAACTAGTTACTAAATTTGATTTCACCTGCCTACCTTAATATCTAAAGTTATATTCATTCTACCAAACAGTGCATTTGTAGATTATATCATGTTTTAATGATAGTGTAGATATACCATGTTTTAATGTTAGTGTAGATATATCATGTTATAATGATAGTGTAGATATATCATGTTATAATGATAGTGTAGATATATCATGTTATAATGATAGTGTAGATATATCATGTTTTAATGATAGTGTAGATATATCATGTTATAATGATAGTGTAGATATATCATGTTTTAATGATAGTGTAGATATATCATGTTTTAATGATAGTGTAGATATACCATGTTTTAATGTTAGTGTAGATATATCATGTTATAATGATAGTGTAGATATATCATGTTATAATGATAGTGTAGATATATCATGTTTTAATGATAGTGTAGATATACCATGTTTTAATGTTAGTGTAGATATATCATGTTATAATGATAGTGTAGATATATCATGTTATAATGATAGTGTAGATATATCATGTTTTAATGATAGTGTAGATATATCATGTTTTAATGATAGTGTAGATATACCATGTTTTAATGTTAGTGTAGATATATCATGTTATAATGATAGTGTAGATATATCATGTTATAATGATAGTGTAGATATATCATGTTTTAATGATAGTGTAGATATACCATGTTTTAATGTTAGTGTAGATATATCATGTTATAATGATAGTGTAGATATATCATGTTATAATGATAGTGTAGATATATCATGTTTTAATGATAGTGTAGATATACCATGTTTTAATGTTAGTGTAGATATATCATGTTATAATGATAGTGTAGATATATCATGTTATAATGATAGTGTAGATATATCATGTTTTAATGATAGTGTAGATATATCATGTTTTAATGATAGTGTAGATATATCATGTTTTAATGTTAGTGTAGATATATCATGTTATAATGATAGTGTAGATATATCATGTTATAATGATAGTGTAGATATATCATGTTTTAATGATAGTGTAGATATATCATGTTTTAATGATAGTGTAGATATACCATGTTTTAATGTTAGTGTAGATATATCATGTTATAATGATAGTGTAGATATATCATGTTTTAATGATAGTGTAGATATACCATGTTTTAATGTTAGTGTAGATATATCATGTTATAATGATAGTGTAGATATATCATGTTATAATGATAGTGTAGATATATCATGTTTTAATGATAGTGTAGATATACCATGTTTTAATGTTAGTGTAGATATATCATGTTATAATGATAGTGTAGATATATCATGTTATAATGATAGTGTAGATATATCATGTTTTAATGATAGTGTAGATATACCATGTTTTAATGTTAGTGTAGATATATCATGTTATAATGATAGTGTAGATATATCATGTTATAATGATAGTGTAGATATATCATGTTTTAATGATAGTGTAGATATATCATGTTTTAATGATAGTGTAGATATATCATGTTATAATGATAGTGTAGATATATCATGTTTTAATGATAGTGTAGATATATCATGTTTTAATGATAGTGTAGATATACCATGTTTTAATGTTAGTGTAGATATATCATGTTATAATGATAGTGTAGATATATCATGTTATAATGATAGTGTAGATATATCATGTTTTAATGATAGTGTAGATATATCATGTTTTAATGATAGTGTAGATATATCATGTTATAATGATAGTGTAGATATATCATGTTATAATGATAGTGTAGATATATCATGTTATAATGATAGTGTAGATATATCATGTTTTAATGATAGTGTAGATAAATCATGTTTTAATGATAGTGTAGATATACCATGTTTTAATGTTAGTGTAGATATATCATGTTATAATGATAGTGTAGATATATCATGTTATAATGATAGTGTAGATATATCATGTTTTAATGATAGTGTAGATATATCATGTTTTAATGATAGTGTAGATATATCATGTTATAATGATAGTGTAGATATATCATGTTATAATGATAGTGTAGATATATCATGTTTTAATGATAGTGTAGATATACCATGTTTTAATGTTAGTGTAGATATATCATGTTATAATGATAGTGTAGATATATCATGTTATAATGATAGTGTAGATATATCATGTTTTAATGATAGTGTAGATATATCATGTTTTAATGATAGTGTAGATATATCATGTTATAATGATAGTGTAGATATATCATGTTATAATGATAGTGTAGATATATCATGTTATAATGATAGTGTAGATATATCATGTTTTAATTATAGTGTAGATATATCATGTTTTAATGATAGTGTAGATATACCATGTTTTAATGTTAGTGTAGATATATCATGTTATAATGATAGTGTAGATATATCATGTTATAATGATAGTGTAGATATATCATGTTTTAATGATAGTGTAGATATATCATGTTTTAATGATAGTGTAGATATATCATGTTATAATGATAGTGTAGATATATCATGTTATAATGATAGTGTAGATTTATCATGTTTTAATGATAGTGTAGATATATCATGTTATAATGATAGTGTAGATATATCATGTTTTAATGATAGTGTAGATATATCATGTTATAATCTAACGCTAGTTTATATCATTGTAGGATTTTAAATTATTTGTGAATTGCAGTAACATGTGCTGGAAAATAAGATGCCATAATTTAGAACCAAGAGTACCTCACCAGCTTCGTCTGAAGTAGGAATTAAATCTGCTTCACCCAGCAATAGAGACCAATCTATAACAATCTTCTGGCACCTTAACAATATGATAAAAGTTGGCACTTTCAGTGGATCGAATGTCTCTCATTTTAATGTACCCTGAACGGCATGCTATATCCTAATCTACATAATAAAATGCAAATCACCTGATCAATTGCTCTCCTTGGGAATTATTTTACACCGTCGCTACTCTGAAAACATGTCTGTAGACTATGGAGTGAGTTATTGAGCGATAAGGAAAAGGATTCAAAATCTGAATGTATTGAACTTTGATGCAAATAAGTAGAGCAATAATAATTATCATTATTGGATTGTAGCATCATTTCATTTTTCTACAATCAGAGCAAGTTAAATACATGGTGCATACAATTAGAGGTGGTAAGCAGCAACCTGTGTCAGGTGAGATGCTTACGCTATCTTGAGATAGCACTCTTTTTTCCTTGACTCTTACATGCTTATATTCATTCAAATGTAGCTCCTATAATAAATTAGCAATAAATATTGAGAAGTGTTGGCAAACAAAAGCCTCGCCTCCGTAAAAAAATAGTCCTCCATTTCAATATGAATGAATGCGGTGAGGGCCAAACACATGAAACTGGACATCCATCAATTTCTGCTGCTAATCCAAATGAGGATCGAGTAGCGACATTTGGTCGCAAGACTCGGTAAATCAAAATAGATGTAATGGCAAAATGAGAGTGGTTTATGAATTGAAAGTGTACCATATAAGGTGAGATAATGAGTCTCAATCGGCTACCTAGATGACAAAGAAAATGATGATTATAGCCTCGCTCCAAAAACTGTGTACGCTCCAACAGTAGCCAGGAATTTGTACCTGGTCAATAATGAGAGAGTATTGGTATTTGGTGAGTACGATATGGAGAGAGTATTGGTGTTTGGTGAGTACGATATGGAGAGAGTATTGGTGTTTGGTGAGTACGATATGGAGAGAAGATTGGTGTTTGGTGAGTACGATATGGAGAGAAGATTGGAGTTTGGTGAGTACGATATGGAGAGAGTATTGGTGTTTGGTGAGTACGATATGGAGAGAGTATTGGTGTTTGGTGAGTACGATATGGAGAGAGTATTGGTGTTTGGTGAGTACGATATGGAGAGAAGATTGGTGTTTGGTGAGTACGATATGGAGAGAAGATTGGAGTTTGGTGAGTACGATATGGAGAGAGTATTGGTGTTTGGTGAGTACGATATGGAGAGAAGATTGGTGTTTGGTCAGTACGATATGGAGAGAAGATTGGTGTTTGGTGAGTACGATATGGAGAGAAGATTGGTGTTTGGTGAGTACGATATGGAGAGAGTAAGGTGTTTGGTGAGTACGATATAGAGAGAGTATTGGTGTTTGGTGAGTACGATATGGAGAGAGTATTGGTGTTTGGTGAGTACGATATGGAGAGAGTATTGGAGTTTGGTGAGTACGATATGGAGAGAGTATTGGTGTTTGGTGAGTACGATATGGAGAGAGTATTGGTGTTTGGTGAGTACGATATGGAGAGAGTATTGGTGTTTGGTGACTACGATATGGAGAGAGTATTGGTGTTTGGTGAGTACGATATGGAGAGTGTATTGGTGTTTGGTGAGTACGATATGGAGAGAGTATTGGTGTTTGGTGACTACGATATGGAGAGAGTATTAGTGTTTGGTGAGTACGATATGGAGAGAGTATTGGTGTTTGGTGACTACGATATGGAGAGAGTATTGGTGTTTGGTGACTACGATATGGAGAGAAGATTGTGTTTGGTCAGTACGATATGGAGAGAGTATTGGTGTTTGGTGAGTACGATATGGAGAGAGTATTGGTGTTTGGTGAGTACGATATGGAGAGAGTATTGGTGTTTGGTCAGTACGATATGGAGAGAGTATTGGTGTTTGGTGAGTACGATATGGAGAGAGTATTGGTGTTTGGTGAGTACGATATGGAGAGAGTATTGGTGTTTGGTGAGTACGATATGGAGAGAGTATTGGTGTTTGGTGAGTACGATATGGAGAGAGTATTGGTGTTTGGTGAGTACGATATGGAGAGAGTAAGGTGTTTGGTGAGTACGATATAGAGAGAGTATTGGTGTTTGGTGAGTACGATATGGAGAGAGTATTGGTGTTTGGTGAGTACGATATGGAGAGAGTATTGGTGTTTGGTGAGTACGATATGGAGAGAGTATTGGTGTTTGGTGAGTACGATATGGAGAGAGTATTGGTGTTTGGTGAGTACGATATGGAGAGAGTATTGGTGTTTGGTGAGTACGATATGGAGAGAGTATTGGTGTTTGGTGAGTACGATATGGAGAGAGTATTGGAGTTTGGTGAGTACGATATGGAGAGAGTATTGGTGTTTGGTAGTACGATATGGAGAGAGTATTGGTTTTTGGTGAGTACGATATGGAGAGAGTATTGGTGTTTGGTGAGTACGATATGGAGAGAGTATTGGTGTTTGGTGAGTACGATATGGAGAGAGTATTGGTGTTTGGTCAGTACGATATGGAGAGAGTATTGGTGTTTGGTGACTACGATATGGAGAGAGTATTGGTGTTTGGTGAGTACGATATGGAGAGAGTATTGGTGTTTGGTGAGTACGATATGGAGAGAAGATTGGTGTTTGGTGAGTACGATATGGAGAGAGTATTGGTGTTTGGTGAGTACGATATGGAGAGAGTATTGGTGTTTGGTGAGTACGATATGGAGAGAGTATTGGTGTTTGGTGAGTACGATATGGAGAGAGTAAGGTGTTTGGTGAGTACGATATAGAGAGAGTATTGGTGTTTGGTGAGTACGATATGGAGAGAGTATTGGTGTTTGGTGAGTACGATATGGAGAGAGTATTGGTGTTTGGTGAGTACGATATGGAGAGAGTATTGGTGTTTGGTGAGTACGATATGGAGAGAGTATTGGTGTTTGGTGAGTACGATATGGAGAGAGTATTGGTGTTTGGTGAGTACGATATGGAGAGAGTATTGGTGTTTGGTGAGTACGATATGGAGAGAGTATTGGAGTTTGGTGAGTACGATATGGAGAGAGTATTGGTGTTTGGTAGTACGATATGGAGAGAGTATTGGTGTTTGGTGAGTACGATATGGAGAGAGTATTGGTGTTTGGTGAGTACGATATGGAGAGAGTATTGGTGTTTGGTGAGTACGATATGGAGAGAGTATTGGTGTTTGGTCAGTACGATATGGAGAGAGTATTGGTGTTTGGTGACTACGATATGGAGAGAGTATTGGTGTTTGGTGAGTACGATATGGAGAGAGTATTGGTGTTTGGTGAGTACGATATGGAGAGAAGATTGGTGTTTGGTGAGTACGATATGGAGAGAGTATTGGTGTTTGGTGAGTACGATATGGAGAGAGTATTGGTGTTTGGTGAGTACGATATGGAGAGAGTATTGGTGTTTGGTGAGTACGATATGGAGAGAGTAAGGTGTTTGGTGAGTACGATATAGAGAGAGTATTGGTGTTTGGTGAGTACGATATGGAGAGAGTATTGGTGTTTGGTGAGTACGATATGGAGAGAGTATTGGTGTTTGGTGAGTACGATATGGAGAGAGTATTGGTGTTTGGTGAGTACGATATGGAGAGAGTATTGGTGTTTGGTGAGTACGATATGGAGAGAGTATTGGTGTTTGGTGAGTACGATATGGAGAGAGTATTGGTGTTTGGTGAGTACGATATGGAGAGAGTATTGGAGTTTGGTGAGTACGATATGGAGAGAGTATTGGTGTTTGGTAGTACGATATGGAGAGAGTATTGGTGTTTGGTGAGTACGATATGGAGAGAGTATTGGTGTTTGGTGAGTACGATATGGAGAGAGTATTGGTGTTTGGTGAGTACGATATGGAGAGAGTATTGGTGTTTGGTCAGTACGATATGGAGAGAGTATTGGTGTTTGGTGACTACGATATGGAGAGAGTATTGGTGTTTGGTGAGTACGATATGGAGAGAGTATTGGTGTTTGGTGAGTACGATATGGAGAGAAGATTGGTGTTTGGTGAGTACGATATGGAGAGAGTATTGGTGTTTGGTGAGTACGATATGGAGAGAGTATTGGTGTTTGGTCAGTACGATATGTACCAACAGCACGACACTCAGTAGATGCCAGACTGTCTTGTACGGAATGTGCACCTCATTATTTTTACCAATGCACTCGCACACACAAATTATGTTAATTCTTATCTAACCTAAATGATTTAGCAAATTGGGCTAATTATATGACTAATAAATTAGATTTATTTGTTTTATTTGCATATTACCAGAGGTAGAGTAGGCTTAAAAGGACTTTTTCCTATCAGATAAGACGGTAACGATTATCAATTACTGTATAGAAAGTAATGTTACTTCAAAGTAATGAGGTAATTTTGATGCAAAACACTAAACAAAAGATGTTGCAGGTTGAGTTGAGTATTAGTTTGAATTCATTATCTGTGTATACAATCTTGAGAAAAAACTCATAAAAGTTAAAGCAATAATTCAATTGTTACAACTTTACTAAGTATATTATTTTATATTAATGTTGTATATATTAAAACCAGTGAAAAAAATGAGGGTCAAATTTATTTATTTATGTAACCACAAAAAAGTACATTTTGAACAGGTATATCTTATACAGTGGCCCCCCGGTTATGGAGTCCCTAAGTTACATTTTTTTAACGTTACGAATTGGAATGCGAAGTTATTTCAACCCCTTGTTACGGCATTTTCCCCGTCTTATGATGTGCGTACGTATTATACAGCGATTCAGTCACCTCACACCAGCTCATACGTAACAATATGCGTTATTTCACACGTCATTAAGATGCGGTATGCTATTGGTCAGCATTACTGCGTCACTAAGATGCTGATAAACATTACCTAATTACCATAAATTTCTAAATTGCCCGCCATCGGTGATTTCGTCCTACGATCCCAACTCTGAAACAAATTAATGTGGTATGGCGGGAGTCCACTGTTCCACATTATAAAAATAACATCTTCTGTGGCCTATTAAAACTTTTGCTTCTCAAGAAAACTACACGTGATATATTAATTATTACTATATACAGTAATACATATACATATCTAATAGTATTAAAATAATTTCCTATGTTAAATTGAATAATTGAGATTTCACTGTTCGCTAGAGTATTAATATTTGACACTGTGTGTGATATACAGGCAGAGAGTTACGCTCTTATTTCAATATTGATCGACTGGTAAATAAAAAGTAAATTAATTTGCTAATTAACTAATCTGTTTCGGAAATTGGCCTGTGCATTGCCCGTCATTATTGTAATTAGTAATTAATACCCCATGCACAGGATGCACAAGGAAGTGATTGCTTCAGCATGTAGGCAATATTAGTAACTGCATATCCGTGCATTAATATAAAGTAACTTAATATTGTCTGGAAAATAGTTTGAACTTTTTAAAAAGAAAACACAAAACATATTTACAACTTAGGATATTTTAATATATAGCTTTCGATATAATTAATTGATATTAAAGTTATTTATGGATATGTATAATTCCTGTTTTTAATGGAATAAAATTATCTTTTTAATGAAAAAATGTGTGATCATGTATTGAAATGATAATATAATAATTATACGCGAAAATTCATCTTGTATAGGACAAAAAGAATATTGTTATTCGAAATAATTTCAATATAATTTAGATAAATTCCAACAATGATTTTTCACCTACACTTTTAAACCATTGATACGGGAAAATTATATACATTGAAGAAGTATCGGAATTTGTCGCATATAACTCCATATTCACTGACTGCATTCTCCAAGACATTTCCCCACTTCATCACCACTGCAGGTCTGACTGCTGTTGTCCTATAGCCACTTATGCGCTCTGAACGGGTGTGTGTGTGTAAGAGAGTCTGGAGATCTTTACGAGACTGAGTACAGAGTCTCTGAACTAATTTCTACGCTAATCCAATTAGAGGCTCATTTCTTATGACCTCACAGAGCCACAAAAGTTTATGTCTTTGCCCTCCTTGCGACAAACACTGGAATGGTAATGAGATGAAAATGGAATCAGAGAAGAGTCGTTTGGTGAAGAACTTAATAGGAAGTAAATAAGCAATAAGCATTTTGTTCTTATTTTACTTTTAAGCGATGTGCTATTTCTCTCTCTGAAGTTAAATTACTGGACGTGACACAAAATACAGAGAAATCAGTAACTATTACCAAATTTTATCTAATATATAGGAGATAATGTAAAGCATGCATTTTCATTTTATATCAAGACATATAATGTTGTGAACTCAAATTCCAAACTTTAACTGCTTTTATCATGACTGATTTATTGGAAGAAAAGGATCCTATAGCAAAGTGTCACGAATAACATCTAATTCAAAAGATTCCAGTAGTGTGGGTTTATTTCAACTCATTTATGTACAGATGCCATTTAATAAACAACATTTATAGTTAAATGAATCCTATTTAAATTACCACATTATTCAAATATGCAACGGAAATTTTAAAGGATAAGCAATTTAGTCAGGAGACAGGTAATTCCTTTGATATTAATTTTAATAATTCTTTTGATATTAATTACTATACATAAATCAAAATGATTAAACCAGTTTTTCAATCTTATAATGTTTTATCATGAAATCAGTTCAAAAGGTACATTGAAAATAGGAATATAAAAACAACTAATATTGTATAATAATAGTTATCTCTTAATTTTCAGTATTATGTTCACAAATTTCTAGTTTTAATAGTGAATTTTAAATTCATATTCTATTAATTTCTTTCATTTAGTTTTCGAATTTTTTATTGGAATTATATTTGTACATATCGATTTTGTATCTAATATTATCTTCTTTATCAATAAACAATGGGCAAATTTCACATTCCTTTTCGAAATATGACACGATTCATTTTTCTTGATAAATTCTTCCATATGGTAGTAGTGAATTAAAACTCCCCTTGATGCCATGGGACGCATTATTTACCGCCCCTATTAAATTAAGAAGGTGATGAGCGTCACCACCAGGCGCATCACATCACAAAGGGATAAGTAATGGTAAGATATAAACAGTACACTGACAGGCAGAAGAGCTTATTTATTTGTATTTGAAGCATAAAATGTACATTCAGCTGCCAGGCAAAAGTGAAAATTATCGATTGGAGATTATAAAAGATGATCTACAATGATAAGTGATTCGGTCAAAATCCAATTGTAAATAATCATAAAGAATATATCTAAAAACACTTCAATCTCATTTTGTTGGCTATTACCAAACAGAAAACCGAAGATAATCTCTAAAATCATGATATTTTTATATGAAATACAATCGGGATATTTTTTTTATAATTGACTATGATTTAATAGTCTATCTGCCGATTATAGCTTATCAACTGGGAACCTGTTGGTTACTTTCAAATACATTCAAAGTCCAATGCCCTCTCTCGCATTCTCTAAATTTCAATACATTTTTAATGCTTTAATTTCTTGGTAGTTCCAAGAAGAGAGTCACTCCGTCATATTTGGCACTCAGTCATCTGTCATTTGAATCTGGTAAGAAGATGCACTTCAGAATGGCAAGATTGAACTGACTTAATGGTGCGAGGTGGAGGAGATTTATTAGATATTAATAGATTTATTAAATATTAAAAGATTTAATAAATATTAAAAGATTTAATAAATATTGATAAATTAAAAAAAAAAAAAAAAAATTTAATTTTTAATAAATAAGAATTTTATATTTGATACTTAAGATTTTTTTAATCTTCTTTAATAAATATGAGTATTATTTTTATTATATTATTCCATTTATTTATTAATACAATTGTATTACAACAATGGTCTCAAATCTTCAATTATATATTTTTTAGCTTATCTGTTGTCCACATTTTAACCTAAAAATAGTATATCCATCTCTTCAGTAATGATTATCACATACATACGATACCTCTATACAGTATTCATTCTAATCAATAACTGCATAAATCAATTAATTGCTAATAATATAAATGATATTTATAGTTCTATAGATCCTCCTAATTGTTTTTATTTATTTATTAGAGGTCTAGTAGAGAGGTTTATATACATTAGGTAGAATAGGAAGAAGGTCTATAATAATACCCATGCATTTAATAATTAATTCTTAGAGGTGAACTTTAAACCAAATTAAATATGTTAAAAATTAACAATATACCTAACAATTTTAATATTAATTAATTGATTTAAAAAGCATTATTAATAAAATAAGTAAAAATAACTAATTCAGTATCTAAAAACATTTTCTATAACCAAAACGTGCACGATTTAAATTACCTCCAAAGAAAACCATTTTAGTTTTTTAAATATTATTGATATTAGTACGCTTTATACATACTAAAACAAAATTCATATTTTCAGAGCTATCACTAACCTTTATATTCTCTAGTTATTTGGCCCCATTTTTCTATAATAATGCTCACATAAATTCTACTAGGTATTCAGGTATATGTGGTCGATTCGCACCAAACTCTGATTTATGAATTAAATGAATTGACTGAAATCCACAAAAAAGTGCCAGAAAAATTGCAAAACAGATGCGAGTAACTCCACATCCACAATGCAGAGGCTAATCAGCTGAATCTAAAGTTAACTTCATATAAAAAGAAATCCAGATCGCTAATTTCAGAGCCCTCCATGAAGAAACGGTTGGACAGTGGAAAATTAATATTGCCAGAGTTCCAGTGATTCGCAGGAAAGGTTTTTATTTGGTCCAACGAGAAAAGTTGTTCAAGGTGGAAGTTGTCACCTTTAGCTCTGAGGACTTGTCTGTGAATGTTACAAGTCTTTTGACACACGCAAGGAGCATTATTTCATCGCTGTATTGGTTTCTGTTGAAACTAAATCTCATTTGATCGTCAATGTCAGAAGGCAATTAGTCATTGTATTCTTAAATTGTGCATTAAGAAATATCGGAAAATAACGACTGTTAGAGAAATAAGATACCCTGCTGATAAAACGTAACTTGGCTTACATATCGAAATGTCAGATAGCTTACTAATCATTTTGACCATCAATTTGTGTCTGAAATTCTCCATATGTTCTAATTCTCAAATGCCCTAAACAATATATATATAATAACATTTTTTCAATATATATTAATGCATTATTGCACCATTTATGCACGGGAAAGTCAACATAACCGTTATATTTTTTAGAACAGGCTGCATTTTATTATTTACTGCTAATTCTTTTGGACATTATGCATTAATATATACTGCCAAGTTGAAGACGATAATAAATTTATATATTCATCATACATTGTACCTCGTTCATTCGGAGGTTATGTGCTCAGTAATGAAATTTTGGACATGATTTGAATATGAATTGCCGCTGATTTCTATTATGACCATCAATTCAAGAGGACATTAGGAGAAAATGTCTTCTAAATGGACTACCATTAGAAAAGAATGTCTTCAAATTGAATATAAGATGCTCGTGCACACTTATGAGAGATATAAATTAAGTGACACGTAAGTCATTTATCGCAATCAGCCAAACATTGTAGCGATATCGTCTTGCTATGTTCAAATCACGCATTTCTGACTCCTCTTTTCAGAATTCTATCTAATGTGTATGCATGCGAGTCGAGGAGAAATTATTGAAAGTTATGTTCGTTGCAACATTTACCTTACTAATGGCTGCAGTCGGAGCTTTTAAAAATATACACTGTCAAAAGTTTAGGAAGCGATGAAAGCTTTATGTACTCTCTAAAATGTTCGCTATGATATTTAGATAAATAAAAATGTTTATATATACTATATAATCCCTAGCTATTACAGTTTCAAATCATGAAGAAATGAAGCAAACGATAAAATAAAAATACGGAGATAGTTTTACTAGTCATTTTTAAAAATTAATTGATAAACTATACTATTCCAAAACCTTTACTTAACGTATAACCAACTAAGCCATTGAGTCTATTTTGGTATAGAGCAACTGTCCTAGCATTACAAGTCTATTGAATGACTGTAGGATGTTTATACAGGAAGATAAGGATGCAAAGTGAATGCCTAAGGACGAATCCTCATCTCAGGATTCGAAGGACTGATGGCTTTGGCAATGGTCCAAAGGATGTAGTGAGTAGGACCCCTAGAAGATATACTCAGAGGGTCCTAGATAGCAGCGTGGATCTAGAAGATATACTGCAGTACTTAGAGGGTCCTGGATACCGGTGGATAGGAAAATTTTAAAGCGAAGAAGTACAGGAAGAATATTTTAGTCTCTTTTAAAGGAATCTATTAAAATAAAGCATAAGAAAGAATTGATTAAGTAACTGAAAATATTGTTCGTACAGAAGTGTATTTTAATGATGAGATTAAAAAAGGAGAAAAACAATATTTTGAAACTGGAAGTATATCCTACATTTCAGTTTATCGTATCTACACAGTTTATCGGAATCTCACAATAATCTTTTCATAGGATTTTTTTAAGCACTTGACGTCAATCACTCGTACAGACGTCTCTATAGTGTAGGCTGTATTAACTATTTTCTTTTGCCTATAACATAGCCCATTAATTTGGATTTGATTGACCCTGTCACTTCAATTAAAATATTACAATAGTACCAGACTAATACAGTCATGATTATTGGAATGTATGATAAAACTATTTTATTCATAATTAATAAAATTCATTCACTTCATAAAAAGTCACAATTCACTTCACTTAATAAAATATTCATTTAATAAATAAGTTCTATAATATAACTAAATGGTATTCATCTGTTTGTGTAAAGACAAAGGAAATCAAATTTAACTACTAAGGGAGATGAAGGTACAACTTCTACCAGTGCATAACTAACTAATGCTGACATGATTCATACACTTACACAGCCCCCCGTACACTAATTAAGAATAACTTGTCAAAATAAGCATGACTTATGGAGGAGGAAGGCGTCTTTAACATCATCTAGTTATAGTTAGGAGAGGCACAGCCAACTGAATCATCAAAAGAAAAACAATGTACAAATATATTACAATACATTTAATTGTATCTTATTATTTTTATAATCTATAGAACTGAATTAATATATTAATTATTAATCAAAGATAGTCTCTCAAATTAAAGGTAAGTTCGAAATAATTCACTGGGTAAATTATATATACATAATTTTTCGAATACAATTTATAATTATTTATAAAAATAATATTAAAATCTTTTGAATGTTTTTTTAAACTGGTTTTTCTATAATAAATCAGAAATACAGCACTTTTAATTAAAATCTATAATATTCATGTGTATTATCTACTAGTGGTACACATTTTACCATGCAACTACTCATTTAAGAATACGAATTTACTGAACTCTTCACTCTCATTCATGACTTTCTTTTTTCTCTGCAATGAATTTATTCAATAGTGAATTCATGAACAACTTTCACTTCATAGAAAATTCTGTCCACATACTGCATTATGTAGGTACACTAATTTCTTAAAATATTACAAGATGGCACAAATAAAAGAAAACCTTTTTATAAATAATATCAATCAAGCATTTTTATGTACTATCAAGTGAAAGAGACGGTTTTCATACT
The DNA here is from genome assembly GCA_947561585.1 of Caprella mutica. NCBI lineage: Eukaryota > Metazoa > Arthropoda > Malacostraca > Amphipoda > Caprellidae > Caprella > Caprella mutica. The sequence continues at coordinate 113,720 of CANNZV010002696.1, read as the reverse complement.
TTTTATCACTTCAAAATTATACAAAAATTTCATCGTGTGTCCAGACCAATTTTAAAAATATCTACAAGCATTACAATTAGTAAATTTCTTTTTAGAAAAGTGATACCTCTCTTTGATTGTACATACATTTACTGTACATTTAATAATAGTATATCCTTTTCATGAACCACCCTGTACATTACACATGACGATAAAATAGCGACTAACTTCACTGGAGTCACATGCATGCTCTTCACATGATACCCCATGGCAGTACCTCATGAATGCAGTCAAAGTGTCACTCTAAGATTTATCAGACGTGTTGTGTTGAGGTTGTAAGCCATCAGTCAGGTTGACATATTTGGAGTAAGTTCCTCTGATAGCGTGTTCATCACCAGGCGATAATGGTTGTGATACTCATCTACGTGATGGATGGCTCTGCCCCCATATACTCAATGTGCTGAGTGAATATTTATTAAAATGATTTCTCTGGATTTGCATACTCTCCCACCTGTAAAGGATACAACTTGCTGTTGTGATGTTTGTGTCTTTATTTGGAGAGAAAGATGGCAGTAAAGAACATATATCATATTATAATTTGATGAATTATTATAGTATTGATGTTCATCTACTTAATATATCAAATAGTCAATTTGATTCACTATATCCTGTCGTTCAATGAATATACTAAGTACCATTTTTCTAACGTGTAAAATTGGTGATTCAAATCCTTATTTTGTAATAATGTTAATATACTTTTTCAATCACTTCACTACTGATCGTAAATATAAATAATTCATTTTGTAAATATAAAAGTAATTGAACCTAATTTACATTAAATTCTAGTATCTCATAAAATTTTCTTTCCATTCCGTACCATAATTTAAATAGTTGACTGTATTTAGGTATACAGTATATGTGTAACTGTATAACGTATGTAGGTATATACAATATACAGTATATAGGTACCATCCCATCACCCCCGGACACCATATTCTCATATAAACATTCTGCACATGACCTAAAGAATCAAGTTACATCGCATATAATTTGGCATCACCCTGCTGAGATGTGAATCCAAACCCTACCCTTGCTCCCCTCGGGGTGCATGTGTGGATACGGACCACCTGGGGAATAACAGTAACCCGATGCTGGGGTAGATGTGTGTCGGTATGTCTGATCATGATTTCGATATCAATCTTATGACTATCAGATCATATAGAAAATAAAGTAGATTTTATTTGGTATTTCATTCTAAATTTGTAAGTTTTATAAAACGTTGCTCGAATGATATAAAAGTTATTTTTTAATACTAATCTTATGGTTCTTCATTTTTTTCTAATTAGCTTCACATTACCACCACACAGCTAGAATAACTTCATGAGACAATCGGATAGAGGTATCGGGTTAGGAAATGTTACATGCTGAATAATGACACAATATTCCCTCAATGTTGGAATAGTTTGCATTCCTCTACACTCATCCCCAGGGGGTCCCCTCTCATCAAGTTGTCACACAAACACAACTAAGAGTCATGTGGTGACTCAGAGTCATGTGGCGACTCTCTTTTATTTAAAACTCTCAACTAGAAGGTAGAATAGAACATAAATATTTTTATACTCTTATAAAGTTTAGCGGCTTGATTTTTAACTGCTCGATGTTCGATCGAATAATGAAGTATAATATCCCTAAGTGTTCTGAGGAATGTGCGCAGCCGATTTTAAATCCGAAATCGTAAAACTGTTCATTTCACTATTATGTTTGAACATATAGGTAAATAAAATCATTGATTTGAATATTAAAATGATTCAGCATTGATATTTTCTGTTTTTAATTAGCACTTACGTCAACTAATATTCGTTATGCAAACATAGTTTATTTATTTCATCTATAACGTAAGTTTAAAATGTAATGATTTGTATATTCTTTTTGTATTCTTCTTTAAAATTTTACTATCGCCTATGGCAGAGGATTTTCCAATTCACTAATCGCCGTCGCTTCCAATAACCAGTCCAATAACTCCCTAATATTCGGACAAAGAAATCCATTTTTAAGACCTCTCAAAACAACTTGTTTCATTCAATCAACTGAGACTGGTAAATAAATTGCCATGAAAACAAACGCTTTTTGTGAGACTCTCGAAAAGTGACAATGAAAGGCAGGCACTGTCGTTTGTGGAGTTATAAAGACCTCATTGTTTACTCTGTACAATTTGTGAGAGTCAAAACACAATGGAGATTTAGAAGATAAACATTGTCTCCACAGAGTGACTTCAGAGCTTTTTACCACATCCCCGTACACACTCCAATGAAAGTCGTTTCCCCTTTCTGTAGCAAACTTCAGCAAAAAGACAGTGTGTCGTGTAGCTTCTTCTCCACCATTCTATTTTTCATGGCAGTTGTCAGGTAGACAAACAACTCTCTTAGCTTGAGATGTTAGGTCTGCATGTACCACATCTATTTACCCAGAGTGATGGTAATGAATTACCTGTACACTCACTATTATAAACATATGCTAATCTTAAATATCTAAAATAGAGAAAACAAACCTCAAAAATACTACAGAGATCGTTTCAACTCAATGATAATATTATTAGTTCCAAGTAGTTTGAGTTAATTCATTCATAGTGTTAGGTAACACGTAACTCGAAGCCTCTGAAACAATGTTAGGTGGAAATATGATTCGTGGAGTTAAATCACGTTAACATGAGTCAGGGGCATAATTTAGGTGTTGGGTGACAAGTTGTGTTCCCATGTCAGTTACGTGGTGGAGAATATACTAACGAGCTCTACATTTTAACACTAATTTAGAATGGATTTATTATGCCCATTAGCAGAAAATTATGAAGAGAAATGACAATAATGTATGTTTTGCTATAGAGGGAAATGTTTTAAAAAACAGATAAAAAAAGAGTTTACTAAGTAATTATTAGATTTACGAACATTATATACATACATACGCCACTATAATAATTATAGGAGAAAAGTATGAAAAACATTGCTTAGTTAAGGTCATTCATTTTAAATCATTAATTTGGTTCTAAAAACTTCTGTAACAGTGAAAGTGGGTCTATAAAATAGGGCATCGAATATTGAATTATTGCAGTGTGACCACTCCCTAGCGTGTTATTCAATGGTAACACCAGGGGGTAAGAAAACCTACCCAGCCACCACAGTTAATACCATATCATGATGGAGTGACACTGCAAGCTGTGGTGATGATGAGGACCTCCCGCCACTATTCCTATGGTAAGAATGCACCTATCACCACTATGGTGCAGATACCTACCTACCACTATATCACCACTATAGTTCAGATACCTACCTACCACTATATCGCCACTATAGTGGAGATACCTACCTACCACTGTATCGCCACTATAGTGGAGATACCTACCTACCACTGTATCGCCACTATAGTGGAGATACCTACCTACCACTATATCGTCACTATAGTTCAGATACCTACCTACCACTATATCGCCACTATAGTGGAGATACCTACCTACCACTGTATCGCCACTATAGTGGAGATACCTACCTACCACTATATCACCACTATAGTGGAGATACCTACCTACCACTATATCGTCACTATAGTTCAGATACCTACCTACCACTATATCACCACTATAGTGCAGATACCTACCTACCACTATATCACCACTATAGTGCAGATACCTACCTACCACTATATCACCACTATAGTGCAGATACCTACCTACCACTATATCACCACTATAGTGGAGATACCTACCTACCACTATATCGCCACTATAGTGGAGATACCTACCTACCACTATATCACCACTATAGTGGAGATACCTACCTACCACTATATCACCACTATAGTGGAGATACCTACCTACCACTATATCGTCACTATAGTTCAGATACCTACCTACCACTATATCACCACTATAGTGCAGATACCTACCTACCACTATATCACCACTATAGTGCAGATACCTACCTACCACTATATCACCACTATAGTGCAGATACCTACCTACCACTATATCACCACTATAGTGCAGATACCTACCTACCACTATATCACCACTATAGTGCAGATACCTACCTACCACTATATCACCACTATAGTGCAGATACCTACCTACCACTATATCGCCACTATAGTTCAGATACCTACCTACCACTATATCACCACTATAGTGCAGATACCTACCTACCACTATATCACCACTATAGTGCAGATACCTACCTACCACTATATCACCACTATAGTGCAGATACCTACCTACCACTATATCACCACTATAGTGCAGATACCTACCTACCACTATATCACCACTATAGTGGAGATAACTACCTACCACTATATCACCACTATAGTGGAGATAACTACCTACCACTATATCACCACTATTATGCAGATACCTACCTACCACTATATCGCCACTATAGTTCAGATACCTACCTACCACTATATCACCACTATAATGCAGATACCTACCTACCACTATATCACCACTATAGTTCAGATACCTACCTACCACTATATCACCACTATAGTGGAGATAACTACCTACCACTATATCACCACTATAGTGCAGATACCTACCTACCACTATATCACCACTATTATGCAGATACCTACCTACCACTATATCGCCACTATAGTTCAGATACCTACCTACCACTATATCACCACTATAATGCAGATACCTACCTACCACTATATCACCACTATAGTGCAGATACCTACCTACCACTATATCGCCACTATAGTTCAGATACCTACCTACCACTATATCACCACTATAATGCAGATACCTACCTACCACTATATCACCACTATAGTGCAGATACCTACCTACCACTATATCACCACTATAGAGCAGATACCTACCTATACCACTATATCACCACTATAGTAGAGATAACTACCTACCACTATATCACCACTATAGTGCAGATACCTACCTACCACTATATCACCACTATAGTGCAGATACCTACCTACCACTATATCACCACTATAGAGCAGATACCTACCTATACCACTATATCACCACTATAGTAGAGATAACTACCTACCACTATATCACCACTATAGTGCAGATACCTACCTACCACTATATCACCACTATAGTGGAGATACCTACCTACCACTATATCACCACTATAGTGGAAATACCTACTTACCACTATATCACCACTATAGTGCAGATACCTACCTACCACTATATCGCCACTATAGTTCAGTTACCTACCTACCACTATATCGCCACTATAGTTCAGATACCTACTTACCACTATATCACCACTATAGTGCAGATACCTACCTACCACTGTATCGCCACTATAGTTCAGATACCTACTTACCACTATATCACCATTATAGTGGAGATACCTTCCTACCACTATATCACCACTATAGTGGAGATACCTACCTACCACTATATCGCCACTATAGTTCAGATACCTACCTACCACTTCTTTGAGAGCAATAATGGGGTATAGGTACCTTTTAATTAGGTAAAATATGTGAACAAATTTTTTAGATGAGTCTTCAATATTTTTGATTAAAATATATAAAATGAACTAAATAATTGAACTTATCATAATTTATACTCTGAATCAGAATAAAATATTTTGAAATAATAATTATATTTTCATAAAGTTGAATAGTTGATTTGATTTTAATATTACATCAATAAATTCGAAGTTGGATTAAACAATTGCATGTAAAATGAACTGCATTACATCATAAAAATGTATAATTGTATAAGTAAATTATAGGTACATACTTGTGGTAAAACATAGTGACTATGTAATAATTTCTACCTCTTGCAGTTTTTACCATAACTTTCTTCTGAGCAATTGTCACACTTAGCCCCTATTACGATATCAAATGTAGTGTAAGCTGTGCGAAATGAATGAGTGTATGGGGTGAATGAATGAGTGTATGGGATGAATGTGATGGTATTCACTTTAGTCACAGGAGTCCCTCATGACTATGTAGATATATGACTACTAATACACAGAGTATGAATGCTCTGGAGCAATAAAGAGATCTCAGCACACTGTCATCCTAATAGACTATCAGAGAATATAGAGACTAATTATTCTATAATGTGTGTACTAAGCCATGAAAGTGTATTATTATTAAGGGTGTTTCTTTTTGGACAGTTGTTTAAATATTAGTGAAAATATTTCTTATAAAATAGTGTTCTAACAATGATTGCATTTAACAGAAAATTTTAAAGTGCACTTTCCAATTTCATAATTATTAATAATGGTACTTAATGATTTTTTTATATGTTCATTAGAATTTTCGTACTTATTCCACTATACCGAAATATATTTACTGTTATAAGCACCAACTCCCTTACAGTTTCCCCCTACTTCACGTTTCCTATCTTTATAGCATCACAGTTCATTTTGCCCATTGCAACACTAGGCATGAATTACCTAGCTGCCACTAGATAGGTTTCAGGTGCCAATCACAATTAGTGTTTCTCTGCTTTATCGCATTCATGTGTTATTTATTCGCTATCTAATAAAGGGAGTTATATGAATGTGACTTATTTACTTATTTAGCTTATCTTTTTTTTGTATATTTTAACCTATGAAGTGGTTACGAAATTTCTCTTATAATTTTTTTGCTACTGCGTGAAGCAGGAAATCATGGAAATAATGTATACTGAACGCCAATATATAGATAATATATGAAAATTTCACGAAATCGTAATATATAGTAATCGAAATAATGCCCTAGAAATGAAATGACACGGAATTATATAATTTGCGCAAATTGTCGTCTGAATTACTTAATAGCCGGATGTGACGGATTTACTGAACCTAAAAAAATACTATTTGTCATTATTATGAAATGTTTGTGTTGAAAATTGAAAAAAATCATTCATGTAGATTATAGTTATATTGTGCAATACATTTTTATTAATAAACATCAAGTTAATGAAATAATAACCATTCATTGAATATTATAATAAAATTCAACGTAACATGTGATTTATATTATATAATAAATAGTATAATTTAAATTTCAAAGTTACCTTCAACTCAATTGAACAATATACGATTATATCTCATATTCTTATTAAATAGAATTGCAGTAATTATATCATACACAGATTTAGAGAGAGACTCACCAAAAAACCTCCTGATATTTCCTAGAAGTTGTCTCTTCTAATAGAGATAAATAAAGTGAAATGTAATGAGTGGTAGAGATGATATTTACACTATAACTAAGGTAATTAAGGGACGGTAACATAAATATAGTGCCAGCATTCATCACTCTAAGGTAACTATAATTTATAGGGAAATATGTATAAATAAGATAATTAGAAACATTCAGACGTCTTTATTAATTGACTCTTGATTAGTTATAGCTTGTAAGTTAGACTATATAATATTATAAAATGAACATATAGTTCAAAGTGCATTCATAAACGTATTTACATTGTCAAAATTGAATAGTTTTCAGATATATACAGCAGCATGAGAGTCGAAAATAAATCAAAGAGATTAGATATCTATTTTATTGCAAGGTGCATGTCTATAATAATTATATTAGAATATAATTTTATAGGGAATATAACACATAGAATACAGTAGTACTATAGAATAATACATGTGATAGTAGCGTATTATTATCAATGTCACCGTTAGGTAGATTCATTACCTGGATTCTTATCACTTGGTGACAGGAAGCAGCTTGCTAGTGACGGAAACACGGAGGTATTTTTCGGACAATGCGCCAAATAATGGGTTTCGCAAAACCGCAACACAATAGCACTACAAATAGCTGACATATATATGACCAGTCGGTGTGTCTTCATCGGTCATTGGTCAGAATTGATAACAATGATCGATATTAACTGTACGTCATACTGATGATGCAAAGTACACACTTTCTTCAAAACTGTAAAATAACAAAATATACCATTATAAGAGTTATAGGTCAGATGGACATTTTTATGCTGTTTCTTTTATTATTACTGCTGTTTTTACGTAATTAAAATTGCGAAATATCCAACATATGCTCAATTATAGAGAATTTATACTTTCAACTATACATCATTTAATGGATAACAATGATATGGGTTCTATAGCTTGTTGATATCAATACTCTCAATTACCGGTGATGGCAATTACCGGTGATAGGGCAATTACCCGCTACTCTGGAGGTAAGACTCTTCAATAGATTTTACTACATAACAAATAAACCTACGTTGTCAAAATACCCAATTATTGGAATCTAAAAATATGTAATGGTTGAAACTCTATTGGAAAATAAACAATATTATTTCTCCATAAACTATAATATATGAAATGATTCTAAACTAATCTTATATAGATATATTTCCATTGATATGCTCTATTTTTCTCAATATCAATTCAACGTTACTAATATAACAGTACTAACTTCATGTTAGTTATATAGACTATTATTTTTAAGGTTAAAGAATAAAGAATTTTCTCAGAGTAGCTTATAATATGAATTTATTATTATCGTTTTCACAATATGAATTATACCACAGAATAAACTATTTCTGAATCCTTTAAGTTTCATAAAACATTATATAGAAAACAAGAACTTATCTGAACACAAGATGATGAGTATAATTCATATTCATTACTCTATGACGCATATAACGTATCCACAGAATGGTTAACCTAAAACGTCTATATAGGTTTAAAAATAAGTTAATATAACTATAATCTATTATTCTATGCCAAGAAACAACGGATGCTATTAAGAAAATAAACATTAGTAAATAATAACTTCTCTGTTATTTAGGTAGCATATTCATCCATTGGTTAAAAAAGACATATATACATATTAATATAAAAAACTATCAATTGAGTAATTATAGTAACTTAAAGAGATTAAAAATTATTATACCCCTATAGATAGCAGTATACATAAACAACTGGTACAACTTTGTTAAAGTGCTGCTAGAACACAGGATGATCAATATAAAATAATATAAATAATGCATCACAGGTTAAATAAAATAACAGTTGATATATGACTAAAAGTAACCCATCACAGTCAGCATAGTTAGCACATTGACGTCCTCATTTCTCATTGATTTATATCTATTTTATTATATTCATCATAATTTCTAAAGTAATTTTCTCACTCTCTTTACTAGTCTAATTCCTATATTCAAAGAAAGAAAACTCACCAGGTTTCAGATAACCGAAGTACTAAAGTTTTTCTGACATTACAATTTATGAGCAGGGTTTAACCAGCGACCTCTACCCCGCAATGACCTCAAAATGACTAGCACTGTAATGAAATAATGGTGTGTACTGCTCTCGTAGCTACGTCACATTCACATTGAATCTACGGCTATACTTATTCAGAAAATTATACTCTATGGTGAAAATATTTTCTATCTGTGACGATAATTAATTCGATAAAAACCCAATCGTTAATTGTTGAAAATCTAAAAAAACAGTTACTCGTCAATGAATTCTTTTTCTTTAGTTAGGTATTAGTTTCTTTTTATTTCTTCTTAATCAGCTTGTTTTATTTAATTCCTATACAACATTTATAAGCTAGACAATTTGTTATAGAGATAAAATTAAAAATAGGGAACATAAGAAATGATTATAAATAAGTTAACATATCAAGTTATTAAATATATTCTATATAAATAAAGGTTCAAACAATGATAATACTTTTCAAAGATATTTATTAAATGGAATTCTAGAGGGTATTAAAAGTAGATTCATTCAGATTAACTGTTACTGCTTATTAGTTCTTACTACATAGAATGTATAAACATGCATGTAGTTTGATTGTCCCATACATATATTTTATATGAGATAATTCAATTGACAGATTGATTACCATATAGTTTATATTTAGTCTATCCTAAAACATACCTACCACATTCTCCTTTCCGTTATAATGTACATAATTAGCCTTCCTTTGACTCTTTGAAAAGCATCACTAAGCTAATAAGTTGGCAGGTGTTCATTAAAAGGCTGATAGAGAGTGTTTTGCCTCTCTTAGATAGAAAGATAAAGTTAGTAGGGGACTGTACACACTAAGGTGTCATGGGAATTACTAACAATTTCAGGGAAGACTGAATGATGCCATCAATGGGCCTTTCATATGCTCTCTCTCACTTAAAACCTATAAATAGTAATTACTTGACGCTAAAACGCGTAGGGAAATTTGAGACCAATATAGCTAAAAAGTTTGGTAACTTCTGATATATTAAATGATTTGATGTCTGCCGTTAAGTGATTTTTGCTAAATAAAAATGTAGTAATATATAAGTATCAATGGCAAACTCTATCTCACTAATTATCTAAAGGGACATTTCGATGAGAGAAATCAGACACATAATGTTTTCTATCATGTTGTTTATTTATGTTTATAAATGTTAGTTAGATGTTTACTCGAAGGCAAATCCCCGCCTTTGGTTTGTAGCTACCCAATACTGTGGCGCTAACATCCTTTGAATACTAAGACTCTAGGGCTGATCCTGAGGATTTGCTGTTCATGAGATAACATAACACTGATATAACTTCGGATTATACAGAGCCGTTCAAAATACAACAATGTTGGTGAACCAACATACCTCATAGGATATGCATATGTGGCATGAATTACGTGCTAAGGTTATTAAGCCTCTAAATACATTGCACCTACCACCAAACATTTGCAAATTGCTACAATTCGTTTAATTCTAAATTCAAAATCAAGGATCTTCACAGGTTAAGCATATAATGTCGAAACTAAATTCAGAGAACAAGTAAACAGTAGAATATTATTCAAATATACACAAGTTTTTATCGAATTTCTGTTTCGTTTATGAAGATAACACTTTGGGCAGTCTTTTCTAAATTGCTTAGTGTTTTTGTTCAGGCCAGCTGATATTTCTTGATTAGTGACTCCAAGTTTTGGTCACGTGCAGCGTCTGTTTTGTGTCAGAGATCTTGTTTCTACTCTCGAGTCTCACCAAATGGACATAAATGGGACACAACGATGGATTCTATGGCTCAAACTACAAGTAATTTGAGCTGCTGGGGGAATGGCTTCAAATTAGTACAGAGGGTCAACTCTTAGAAATTGTGATCGATTGTTTTCTCCTGGTAGAAGTTGTGTCTGGTGATAATAGATTATTTTCTACATGTCATGAATTTCTTAAACAGAATAAGTTTTGATCATTTTGTTCAATATAATTTATTTATTAGTATAGTACCCAAATTTTTATCTTAAGATTAGACAATTTTTTTTTAAATTTCAGGTTATGGTTATTCAGGCAATTTTTCTTTAATAATAATTATTAATTACTTCGATATACACTTCTTATACCAATTTATCAATAATATCGATAAAAAGCATATTAGGTTCCACACATTCTGTGTTTTCAGTGTTCCCTATAATTTACACATAGTTAAATATGAGACCAATAATACCATTACAAACGGAGGCAATTTTTAGACTCCCTGTTCAATACCAAGCCATGTTCTGTAAACAAACAAGAAGTCACGGATATTTTATTGGAAATAGTTTTGTCGCAGAAGCGCTATTTGGCTTTTCGCTGCATGGCTGCAATATAAAGCTGACCAAATTTCCACAATGTTGTTCCCTGCAATGGAGGAATTTAACAAAAGCTTTGGTGCTATCAAAAAGGAGGATGTTTCGAAGATATGATTTCCAGGGAAAAGAGTCACTTCTTTCTCAATCCTTAAGGAAACTTTGATGTAAAAATACAGTTCATACCTTCGAATTAGAATATCTATTATATGCTAATTTATAGTACTTTGGAACGCTAATTTTTTGAATGAGTGAGAAAATTGAAAAACTTTTTTTTTCGATGAAATCATATCAATATTTTTCACCTATTTTCTTCACATAATAGTAATTTTAATCTCCTAGATACAGTATTAGTATGAAGAATGACAGGTAGAGGCTGATAAAATCTCGTTAACCTTGAAGTTATTGCTGGCGGTGAAAATGGTAGGAATTTGCCTTGAATAATCATCAATTGGGGGTTTTTTGATCGTAAATAAAGATTAACTTGATCTTTGTTTACTTTTACTGTTGAATGTGTGAATTTGATGTTGTTACGATAGTAATTAGCGTATCAGTCTATATTAGGTATATACATAATAAATATAACACTAATTGGTTATTTTAAAAGGTTTACAAGTGAAAATCATTACAATTATAATGATCAATTATTTATTCTGGTAACTTACATACATTAAATGATCAATTTTGCTTAGTAATAGATGTGATTTATATATTATTAACGAATAAAAATATTTTCAAGGATTATCTAGTTTACAAAAACTAGCTTTATTTTGTTCAAAATAACCCATTATCGAATCAGTTGGTCGAAAAAAGCAGATATTTTACTATTCAGCAGTTAGTTAGATGAATACCTATGTTGACAATAATGTGGTTCATACGATTGGTACTAGTAATGCATAAGTGGAAACATCTAAATTAAATTTTATTTCACCAAGTTTATATTTTCTAAATATTCATTAAAATCTCAATATAAAATAGCATCGTTTAATTTTAATATACCCCATAAAATAGCATTGCACCGAATATACCTTATACATAGTATTGTACCTCATAGTAGTATAACATAATAATATTGTCCCCATTACCCAGCACTATACCTATTTTTCCCCATTACCCTGCACTATACCTATTTTTCCCCATTACACAGCACTATACCTATTTTTCCCCATTACCCAGCACTATACCTATTTTTCCCCATTATCCAGCACTATACCTATTTTTCCCCATTATCCAGCACTATACCTATTTTTCCCCATTACCCAGCACTATACCTATTTTTCTCCATTACCCAGCACTATACCTATTTTTCCCCATTACACAGCACTATACCTATTTTTCCCCATTATCCAGCACTATACCTATTTTTCCCCATTATCCAGCACTATACCTATTTTCCCCCATTATACAGCACTGTGCCCATTTTCCCCATTACCCAGCACTGTGCCCATTTTCCCCATTACCCAGCACTATACCTATTTTCCCCCATTACCCAGCATTCTACCTATTTTCCCCATTACCCAGCACTATACCTATTTTCCCCATTACCCAGCACTATACCTATTTTTCCCCATTACCCAGCACTATACCTATTTTTTCCATTACCCAGCACTATACCTATTTTTCCCATTACCCAGCACTATACCTATTTTTCCCCATTACCCAGCACTATACCCATTTTCCCCATTACCCAGCACTATACCCATTTTTCCCCATTACCCAGCACTATACCCATTTTCCCCATTACCCAGCACTATACCCATTTTCCCCATTACCCAGCACTGTGCCCATTTCCCCACATACCCCATGGATCACTAGCTACTGTTACAGGTAAGTAGTCTCTGTGTACCTTTCAGTGCGGTCGGTTGTGGCTCTCCCTGTCTCCGCCTCTTTCTCAGTGAACGCGTGGTGTGCCTCAGGATTTCATTTGGTGAAGCGGTGTGATGCTACTCCCTATGGTGAGTTGTTAGAGAGTAATTACATCAGTGAGTGAGACAGTTTAAATGTGTATGTTAGAAATAGTAGCACTATACATACATGTCATACTATGTAATATGTTCAGCAATTATCTACCAATTTTAATCACAAGGATTGCTGTCTGGTTCGCATATACGCATTTAAATATTATACATTGAATATATTTACTAATAACTCTTCTATACATTAAATGTAATAACTCTGAAAATAACATTGAATCCTTATATACATTAAATAGAATAACTCAAAATTTGTATATGAATTAAATAAAATAACTCTAAATAATTCTAAATACCTCTAAATGACACCAAGTAACTCAAGTAATTCTAAATACCTCTAAATGACACCAAGTAACTCCAAATAACTCCAAATAACTCTGTAAGCATGTATAGCGCAGTTGCTAACCACCGAAGGAAGTCCTTCTCCTCACGGCGTAACGCAATGATAGGTTAGGCAGAGCCTCTGAGCGTAACTCTCTGTGTGGTTTAGACGCATTATCCCTAAGCCTAGCAACTAACACTGGGACTGTAGACTATAGCAATTACAGGCAGCTATTTAGTACAATAGACTGTATGGTGGACTGTTAGCAAACTGATAGTGCTAGGAGACTAATTTTACGTAATTTTTTTTTTACAGATTTGCTTTAAAATCTATGCAGAATAATTCAAAATAGCTACTTGTAATTTTTTTAACAGAAATTAGTTAGAAAAACTCTGTTCACTTTATTTTTTCTCGTTAAAATATCCGCTATGCCTAATAATATTTATGTATTTTAACTGTAATACTCTTCTATCTTACGTACTATGCTATAGTTATTAAATTAATTAATAACGACAGTAATAACAGTAATACTATTTTAACATACGTCATATAAATTTCCAATAAATTGTAAGAACATTGCAGTAGATTAAAATTGAAATCAATTTTTTATTCTAAAGAAGCACTACTTAATCTTTAAATTTCTATATTGTTTTTCTATATATTTCAGCATAATTGAATTAAAGTTTATAATATTCATTGTCCCTATTATTATTAGAAATTAACTTCTCAGTGAAATGTCACTCCATTAGCATTACAATACGAAATAATAGAAAATATAGATTAAAAATTAAAATTATTTAATTAGATGAATAATAAGTATTAAATTACAGGAATGATAAGTATATTTTGCATTTAAATTTTTGTATCGCCATAACTTTTCAATCTGTTTAAATTTAAATCAGAAAATATAGTTTTATAATTGCCTCACCCATACAAAGTTTATAATATTTATTATGGGCTGTCATGCTAATTATCTCATAAAATCTAAGGACTGAGTACATACCTTATCAAAGAGTGAAAAACATTCAGTGTATTTCTATAAAGAAATGTTATTATTTCTAGTATTTTAATATTGTTCTTATTGATGATAAAACAGAACTTTTCTTATTTTATAATGTTTTCTTTTAAAAACTATTTTACTTGTATCATCTCTATTTGTACTTGGGTGATAAAAATTTGTAAGTCTTTTCTAGGAAATACTTTTATAAGTAAAAATTATAAAAATTATACTCAGGTTCCTATTAATTTTAAAGTGTTTTTTATCTTATTTCTCCAATCATTTATCTGAACATGAATTTAAATAAATATAAATTAACTTTAAATTTCCTGCAGTGCAGAATGTAGTGATTGTAAAATTACATTGTAATATTTAATAATAGGCAAATAAAATATATTTTCTATTACCTATTAACATTAATTAACTCAATCAGCCATGTTAACACAGTTAGAAATGTGAAAGTAATCACCAGCTATCTTTAAACTTTCAATAAACGTATTTCTATATACACTAACCTGCAGAATAACCCATTGCAATAAATGTGTTTATAAGTACCATAATGTGTAAAAAGAGAGAAGCTCTAAGACACCGTAAAGATATCTCAATATTTATATTTTTTCTATGTACTCCTCTGATAAAGTTTGCAGAAAGTCAGCACAGCATTTATAATGAAATAAAGATGATAAAGTAATAAAACAAAACGTTAATAAAGGTTCTTCCATAAAATTAATATAATCAAGTTAAAATTTCAACAAATTCAAATTCAAGATTTTAAAATTTGACAGTTAAATTTTATAAACTGAGTTTAATAATATACGATTAACAATTTATTAATGACTAAGATATAATTTATTAAGCATTACAAAAATATTATCACTAGCTAAATTTATAGAAAAATAAACAAATAAAGACTTTCATCAAAGCCATTAAATTAGTTACCAAGTCTTCTACTATTATTTGTTTGATGCAGAAGTTTAATAAATTACTTCATAAATACATGTTAACATAATTTAATGGCTTTATATATCTTTATTATATGAGATTTAATGAACGATAAGCTAGCTAGTCATTATTAGTGAGCAAAATTAACGACTTTATTATCTGAGTATAAATCTCAGTGGGTTATGTCCTATCTTCTAATGGCTGAATTTGGGGCCTGAAAATCATCCGTTTGAGTCATAAAATGTTTCTCTTTTGACCCACTGAATATGTTTAATTTTCATGCTTTGGTTTTTACTTGCGGTATAACTCAAACTAATTGTATTTTTTATTTACTTTATTTTATATCGCATTACTTGGAAATTTGACATCAAATTATGACCAAGTAATAGAATTTTACTTACAACTCGGAAATGATGTTTTGACTGATTTCCTCTTTTTTAAATTAGAATTAAACGAATAAGTATATTCCTATTAAATAACTTATAATAATTTCTTCTAAAATATCAAATTAATCTGTTCCACATCCATGTTGGTTCTCAGTAAGTCCTTTATTACATTAATTCCCTTCACAACAATTCCTATTGCCTAACACTATTCCCTATAAGTCCTACCTATGTACAAGCACCATTCCTACATTGCCGATAGCATCTCCCACACCAGCTGTGAGGACTGTAGGCAGCTGAAAATAAGTACTTAGCCACTATCACTGTAACATCTCTCTAATTATCCTAAACACATAAAGAGATGTGTAACGTGCAAGTGGAGATAGGAAGCAACTAGGTATCTACTTTTTAATATTATGAACACTCTTATTTCCCTCTTATATGACATCTTTAGTAGTAGAAATATCTAAGGACAACTGTTTAGGATAAATAATAAAAAAATAAAAGATTCTAAATATATTGTACGTACAGTATTGCGCAATTTGTACATTGTACAGTCAAAGAAAAAAGTATGTGTTTTTCACAGTTAGTTTAACAACCTATAACAGTGACTTTCTTCCCTGATAGTACATATGTCATAGGTATCTAATTTTCGTTTCACTAGACTACAATCTTCAACATATTGAAATACTAAAAATAAAATAAGATTCAAAATAAAATTTTATTGAAAATTTTATCTAGTTTATACAATTAACTAAAAACAAATATAATTTTCTTATTAATTATTATACATTTTTAGTATTATTTTTGTAAGATCTTAGTTTTTCAAAATAGTGAGGACGGAGCTTTCTAATAATCATTAAAAATAAAATAAATAAATTATTGAATGTACACCATGTATTTATTAATCACTTTTTGTATCAACTGCAATACAGAACTATAATAGAAGATGGAAATAATTACACAGTGTTATACATGACGTAATGAGAAAAATAATACCTTTCAGTCGAGTCCTTTATTGCATAGTTATAAATATAAAATAGATAGCAATTAACAATATCTTTCTATATCATTACTATATCGATAAATAGGCCTTTGTCTCGTACTTTATAATGTTCCATTAACTAACATATACAATTTAATTACAGTGTAATACTTATGCTATTTAAAATATAAGGCTCCTACCGATATCATTAATAGCTATATCTATAAATTCCATTCCAAACTTGTATATTTGATGTCTATTGATTGGAAGGAGTACATATTTATTTATTGTCGTACGGTCCCAATGTTCTATAGATATCTTCTAGTTTATTGATGCTCTATATTTTAGATTGATGTAATTATGGATAGGAAATAAAGAACTGTTATATTGATAACAATATTTGAACAGACGGTATAACTATTCGAAAGTAATATTTATATAAATATGAAATACCGAAGCATATCAACACTAACTTGAATGATATAATAAAGGTGCTAGAAATGCATTTTCATCTCTTTACTCTACAGAACAGTCCCTCTGAGTTCAATTCATATCATTAAGTTAAGTAGATGAGCGCTTTCAAAGGCAATTCTGTCAACATTTGTGTACTGCTCAGAAAAAGTAATCTCAGATGTAGAACTCTGTAGCTGTTATTTGTCTGTCTGCCCGTAAAAGTGTGTAGAGTGATCTTCCCACCAGCATGAAGAGGTAATTATTACGGCTGTAGATAGAACACCAAGTAATGTGCTTGATTTGACGTATAAGACCCTGCTGTGAAACAAGAGCACGTTGGTGTGTTTAGTGATTATATTGGCCATAAGATGATCCATGGGAAGGTAAACATGAGACTCACTAACAGATATCCCTTATATGATGATAGTAAAGTCTTCTTCAAAAGGCAATCAAATGGCTTCAATACTCCCATATGATGACTAGGAGCTTCAACTCCTAACCAATAAACATGCTATGAATATACCTTCTATTTCCTCTGTTAAAATACCTGCGAGCTTACTTTACATCCATGTGTTAGCATTTAAGATATAATGAAAGAAATTAATGAATGTACAGTGAATGAATCATTGTTCTTTCCTCTTGGCAGCTCTCCTAATTTAGGCATTAAATTGTGTGTCGTGCCTGTCTCTTCAATTAATCATATTCAATTGTTTTAATTCTATTGGAGTATGGACTTTATTTTTACTGGCAGATTAATGAGCAAATAACTTCATCGCCAATTAACTTTATTGCAAAATATCATGGATGAATTAATTGCAGAACATGAGAGCCAATTGTTATACAATATGCCATTAAATTTATCTCTGTTTGATGTTTTATGAAAGGGATTTTTATTTGGCGAATGTAATATAAAATTTGAACCTTTTCCTGCAGCCAATGTAAATTATATTTATATGTTGATTAATTCTAACGATTATAAATTTGAAATGTTTAAAAACATGTTATACAGTAATCTTTATATTTACAGTAACAGTATGATTGACAAAAAATAAATTGTTTTGTCCATTCGATGAATAAATCAAAGCAGGCGTATCACGTCAAGAAATGTGTACTTTAGTACCTCTAAATTGTGCCGTAAACATGTGTGTTTTTCTTCCCATTCCCACCATAAAACTCATAGACTTTATCTCTTTTTCCAGAATCGCCTTCCTAGCTGATGTTTTCACGCAAGATGGATAACAGACCATCACTCACCAAATTTGGCCGATAGTGTCGCTTGTAGCAGTCTTGAGCACAAAAACAAACTCATTTCCGTTAGTCTCTCCTGCAAACTAAATATGAACATTTGGGAAGCCTGTTATTGATTCGTCAGCATTTCACGCACATTATATTGACCTGTAAAAGGATTGAAATGCTATATCGGATGATGAGACTACTCCCTTAAACTGAGGAAACAGATCAAGAAGTAGACATAATTTTACAATGAATACCTCTTCTTTTAACTCAAATATAAACATTAAAAGAAATTACCACATTTACACTCACCATCACCGGCTGTACTCCTCACTGGAATGTACAACTACGACAGATTTCATGGCAAATTCTGTGGTACATTTATTTCACCATTTCTTTTCCGGAGTCTGTTTGGGGAGGAGATTTTCTGCGGTGAATTTGCTGTGTCTCTGCCTGCTGCTGACACTTACGCTGGAGAACACTCGTGAGTCTGTAGTCTCTGTCACATTTTGTAGTTCGTGACACATTTTTTAGTTTATGTCACATTTTGGCTAAACATGTTCTTAGAAGCAGTTACATTGTTATTTCTTTATAAATTAGTTGACGGTAGTGCTTGAGAGTATAATTTGTTTTCAAAAAGTAAATATAGTTAAGTCTTTGTGTAAAGTCCTTAACATTAATTAGGAACTGTGATGAAGCTTCTAGAGGATATTTTAGTTACATAATTTTATATCGAAATATTCTTCATTGAATCAATTTAATTATTTAATTGTGATTAGCATGATATCTCACTGTATTTGCTTCATATTTCTTCTCATTGAATGACATTTATGATCTATAATTTAGTAGATATTTAGTGCGAAAATCATCCTATTCTTTATTTACCTTAAAACGTAATAAAACCATTCTTTTTACAATGTTCATAGCTTATCAAACAATTCAATAAAAGTAAATATTCATCTTTTTAAAATGAGGCGAGTTCAAATATATATGAACAATCAATATTTGTAAACTGAGTAACAAATTGAGTATCTCCACACTTCTATTTAAAGCAATGTTTATTTTTTTCTACTACATAAACTGTGATCATGACTAATATCTTCGTTGCACATCGGTAGATAATATATTGTCCCCCTATAATTACTATAGTCCATTGCTATGATATATCCTATAGTATTTACTCACACAAATAAAAAGGGATTCCTACCTAACATATAGAAATGGATGACCGGTAATTTTCCGGTGCATGACCACAAATTCCGTGCACTGCCTATTCTTTATTACCGGCCAGTAAATCATAGAGCAGTTATTGTACTTCCGCAATTAGCAGCAGTTATAAATTGAGGTGAAGAACTGTATCAGTTATAACAAATCGATAGGTTCCATCCATCACTATCAGAAAGAAAATTTCATTCTTATAAATCAGTCTATTTAAACTATGGTTATTATATATATTAAACTTTCTATCGGCTGTCTATGTTTTTTACCATGTACTTAATTCACATTATTATATACCTGTCACCTTTAGTAACATACTAAACATATTATTTTAGTTTGGTTTAATGACCATAAGCTTATATTATGTTCTGCTATTAAACTGCAAATATTTCGCAAAATGCACTGAACCTAGAAATATATTTTTACGTGTTATTGTCACGATAGATAGAAAAGA
Source organism: Caprella mutica (assembly GCA_947561585.1). Lineage (NCBI taxonomy): Eukaryota > Metazoa > Arthropoda > Malacostraca > Amphipoda > Caprellidae > Caprella > Caprella mutica. The sequence continues at coordinate 93,228 of CANNZV010002696.1, read as the reverse complement.
AGAACAGGTTTAAATTAAAATAATCACCTATTATAAATACACTTTCTGAAAGTTTTAATAGCGATATAGAAGTGCTATGTCAATGTCTTAGCACTCTGCAGCAGCAAGAATCACCCCGGACACTTGGAATTTAGGAGAGACCTATAAAGGCATTGAACATCAGGCTATACACAGAAGACCAAGGATTCGCTACACATACCTGAATGTATATTTCACCGACGAAGTTTTCATTAGATATCTGCAATAGGAAAAATAGTAGCCTAGTAATTTGTTTTATTAAAATACAGGGTGTATTAATTGAGATCCAACAAAATTTGACAGCTTGCATAAAAATCCATAATAAACACTTTTTCATGAATAACAAAATGTTCAAAAATTCAAAACAAGTGAGAAAGAATCCCCTCGATACACAAGTGAGAAAGAATCACCTCCGTACACAAGTGAGAAAGAATCCCCTCACCTAATAGTTGATAATGTGAAATAAATTACCTATGTTTATGTTTTTAGCAGTTTAAATTACACACTATAATCATAACTCTAAATATTATTATGCAATCAAGTAGAGTTGTTATTCACTACATTGTGCAAATAAACAACAGTTGACAAATGATATTTATTTACTTCACTATTTTAAATTTAAAAAGGATATTTGGTATATGGTAAATAAATTCTGTACTGCAATGGATTATTTTCCTTACCTCTATGACCTAAAAAAGGTTTAGTCGTGGTTTTTAAATATTTTCAGTGTTCATGACTGTATAATAAGTTATTACATGAAAATAACGCTATAGAGTATAGGGGATTATTCTGACGCATCAAATCTATTAGTGAATCTTTAATGTTTCTTATTTATTAACGCTTTCTCTCTATACTCTACAGTCTAAATTACTGATACGATGGAAATACTAACAGTTTTTATTCTAGATATCACTTGACAAATATTATTTATTACATGGAGGATAAAATACTGAGAATTAATTGCTCACGAGTTTGTTTCACTACAGCCATTTGTCATGAAAATATAAAATCATAAAATATATCTATACCTCAAATATATTGATTTGTTAATATCAATAGACAGTAACAAATCATTCCACTTTCATGGTCGAATAGGGCGATTACACTCTCTTTCTAATTTCATATTTAAAATAAAAAAATTCCATTAAATGCTAGAATATTAAATTTTCACAAAAGATAATAATTAATTAATAATCACCTGAAATTTTCACATGATATCTTATACTTTTTTTATACTTCACGGAAGTAATCAGCCGCATTTCTTGAATACAACATGCTTGTTCTACTCAAAACATTTCATTTAAAACACATTTCATTTTAATTCATTTTCAATAAACAGCACCTTCTTCACACCAAAAGAGCGTGTTAGTTTCTTGCCTGGCTATCTCTCTCTCTCTCTCCGCATGGTGTTAGTTTATCTGGCCCCATTAGCACTGTGCAGATTAGCCAGATAATCCCATTTGAACTTCAAACCATTATTTACAAGCGAATTAAGCGGTTACCACCGAACAATATTGGAGTTGCTTGCTCGTGTTGTAGTAGCTATTGATTATTAATGAATTAATGATCTGGTAAATAATGATTGCATTTTCATTTTTATAATTACAATTTTCTTAACATTTAAATTTAAATACATTCTTATTTATTGTTAAAAAATAAATGTTTTCTTTTTGAAATTGCATAATTTATACAGAAATATGGAATGTGTATTAGTACCATGTATTAAATTAAAATAAAATTACAAATTATATCAATTCTATAACAGAACTTTCGATTAGATTCTCAAATAAAAATTCTTCAATTAGATTTCAACAATCTAATTGTTCTGATTCGTTAAATTGCTATTCTCTCAACAATTGTTATTCACATTGAATACTAAATCATGAAGTGATACAATAGCGTTTCAGCAACCTCTTACCAAGGAACAATGAACTAAATAATCCTATCCCATCCTTATCAATTTGTGTGTAAGCTCCTAACCACATCCTAGGCTTGTCCTTCGTATGTACGGCATGTAGCTACAAATTGTAAGTGGTGAATATTTGCAACATGAAAATAACCTACAAAATATATATATGGCTGATATTTCATTTAAATAATTGAATTTTATTCCTTTTGTGGGTGAAATATTATATCAAAATAATGGGTGTAATTTTGAAATAATAACAATATGCTATATATAGAAAAAGCTATGCTCATTTTATGGAATCTATTGTTGCCGTTCAGAACATTTTGGACGTAACTGTATAAAGTGAATATTCCAATAGAATAGTGGTTTTCCATGAAGCAGATGATGATAAAAGAGTAGATATTAATTAAAACTACCATTAATTATAGGAACTGTTAAATATTCAGTTATGAGTCTTGACTAAAGAAATTGATTTTATAATAATTTTTAGCAATGACAAAACTTTACAGAAGTAGAATATTTAAAAATGAACTACGTACTACTTCTATGAGGGAATTCTGAGTTTATTGTATCATAGAGTAACTAATGAGAACTCGATAAAAGTACAATTTTTACGTCAATTCCACAAACCCATGCAAGGATATCAGCAGTACTAGAATATTTCTCACTACCTACACATTCATCATTGTCACTTCAATTGATATAGCATAGATTATTGAGGTAATTTGATACGTTCTACCTTATCGCAAACATAACAGAGAGTTCCTTAATGAATACAGTCTGTGAGCTTATAATAGACACACGAGAATAATGACTATAATTTGTACGGAGAAATGTTAAATTTATAGCAATTAAATGATAAGCGTATCCCGTATTTTGTTATAGAATGTTGTCATTCAATCGTTATTCGATACTCAAACCTGTTCTGTAGTGGGTTCATCTATGCACTGTTTTTTATCTATCTACCATATTTTCTATCGAACTGCTGCTTCGAAATCCCTTGTAACCAGTTTATTGTTTTTCTCCATTTAGGACCAGACAAATACTGAACAATTCACTAAATTAATTACAAAATTATAGATTATCATTTACAAGACTGCTCAATTATGAGGAATTATTTGAAATAAGTTAACCTTACATAATATCAGAATATCATTTTTATTATACAAAGAACCAGTTCAATAAAGTTACAAAAGTTGTAGCCAAGTTAACAGTGCGTCTCTTTTCACTTCAGAAGCCACAAGAGTATCAGTCTCATCTCTCCCCAAGCCTTTGTTCGTGGTGTCTCCTAAAGACTCTTACCTCATCAAGAACAAACCTGTGACTTTGAGGTGCAAGGCGCAACATGCTGTAAAGTGTGAGTTAGTAGATAATAAGAATATCTGTTAAACCTAGAACGACCAGCAGGCCTCATGTGAGGCCCGGTCCGGTTTTAAATATTGATGCATAATTTGAAAACTAATTAAATTTAGTTGTTGAAACTTTGTGACTTTTATTGTCTATGACGTATTTATTCATCGGATAATAATTATCAGAGAAAATTAGGAAACAAATGTTCTTTTTTGATTTACAACATTTTTGATAGAGTGGGCCTCTGGAGCCTGCATGAAATACAGTCACATTTTTCACCAACCAATAGTAGCATCACTCACAGGAATATTAGCTATTTTTGATGTAAATTGTAATGTGATGCAACAGCGCATAGATTTCACCAGAGGTTTAGATTAACGCATGGTAATAAAATGTTATAGAAACTAAATATGTTGCATTATTTTCATTTATTTTGCTTCAATAGGTTTTATACTTTAAAAGTCACTCCATGATTACCAGAAACTCGAGTCAATATTCAATGGTAAATAGTTATAATTTCTGCTGAGCAAGCAGCTCATTCACTCATGGCCGTTCCAGGGTTGATAAATGTAGGATTCTCCTTTTAGATTTATTCTCATTGCACAGCTATATATCTTTTTAAATAATATACTATTATGTTAGTCTCATTTCGACTAATGTGTTCTCTTTTCTGAATCAACTATTTAAATTTTTTTATAAATATTCACAATTTCCACTCTTTGGATTATGAAATGCTCAGACAATTTGTCATCATTCATCTCACTGAATTGCATCTGAGGAAATCGTTCAATTACAGTATAATTTTTAACAGCAATAATCAGTCAAGTAATTCTCAACTAAATTGCATATTCGTCTTTACTTTTCCCAGTGAAATTTAAGTGCAGTGGCGGTTCCCCTGGAGAGACCAGGCAGCAATTATCAATAGATCCCACCACTAATGTTCAACAACTGGAATCTACAGTAGAAATAGATAGGAACATTGTAGAGGAATATTTTGGAGAAGATAGCTACTCTTGTTTCTGCAACGCCTGGAATGACGATGGAGTTAAAACTACTAGCGACTCTGCAGTGGTTCTCATAGCCTGTGAGTGAATTTTACCTGTTATTTCATTGGAAATGATTTCTTTGAGTGTGAAAATCGACTAAAGATAATAGATGTTTCATAATGATTTGCACATTACAAACAGATTTGAGAAAGCATTTCTTCGAGCCTCCGTACACTGACCCTGTGGCTCTGGGTAGTCAAGTTGAGATGAGGTGTTTGCCACCAGATGGAGTACCCTTACCTAAAACATACTGGCTAAAAAATGAACAGTTTATTGACTTTGCCATTCAAAAAAATTACAGGTGATGTGAATTTTTTTACAATTTTTGAAAAAGTCAATAAAACGGCTCTGTAAAATTCAATTTAATATGAATTATTAAAATGATGATTTACAATAATGACTTTTTATTTATTCTATAGAATATCTTCAGAAGGGTCTCTACTCATTCTATCCGCTGGTTGGAATGACGTTGCTAATTACTCTTGCGTTGCTGAGAACATCGCCTCAAGAAGAGTTTCGTCAGCAGCAAATTTAAAAATCTACGGTGAGTTTAACCCACAGATCAATAATTAAATTATTAACCATTTATGGTCCATCGAAACAGATTTACGTGATTGTATTAAATGACCATATATTATCAACATTATTATAAAACAAATAATCATTTATAAGAAACATTGTAATTTATATCATTATTCTCCAATCCTCATTAGTGTGCAAGTTTAATAAATTAAATTTGTTTATGAATACACCCTTTTGTAGTAAATATGAAATTATTTATTATCTAATGATAAGAAAAAACAGTTTGTTGCTATTCACTTATCCGTTCCATTTATAGTTGACGGCTCGTGGTCGATGTGGTCCCCGTGGTCCCCTTGCAGCACCCGGTGTGGCAAAGGGGTTCAGAAGAGAATCAGAACCTGCACCAATCCTCCCCCCTCCAATGGGGGAGGGTCTTGCAAGGGAAGACTGGCCTTCCAACAGACGGAGTGCACCTCCACCGACTGTCAGCGTGAGTAAAAATACTACTATAGGAATAGAGATTTATTTTCGCAATTTTTATATCAGTAGGTGCAGGATTTTTTTTACTGCTTACGATATAATTAATTTCTTCTAATTTCACTTTTCTACCTATTTAATAAATATAATAATATAACCTATTACAGTACACTGCATATTTACACTAAATTATAAATCAGTTCATTGACTGTATTCGCGTTAACTTGAAAGGTGATTACTATATTTATCTTCCAAATAATGAATAAATAATAGTAAACTTATCTCTATAGGTAATTTATTTGTAACATTTTACCGCATTGCAATTTTTTAAAATGATGAATAACAAATATTAATCTGTACATAATACTAAAATATAATATATACTGTATTTATTACAATGTGATATCTTGTGTAGTAATAGATGGAGGTTGGACGCCGTGGTCAGACTGGTCAACATGCGGTGCTAATTGTCAGCAACACAGAAGTAGGTTTTGCGGTTCTCCTGCTCCTCAATTCGGAGGGAAATTTTGTGACGGTGACGATTCGAATTCACGTAACTGCAGTGGCGGGATGTGCAGTGGCGGTCATGTTTTAAAGGATGTTTATTCGACCAGAGAAGGTAACACATTTGGGATGTCAATCATCTCCATATTAGTTTGTGGAATATTCAATCATTGGAAGTTTTATGCTGTTATATTTTCTTTCAGATAGTGAAAGCGCAATGGGAAAAGATATTTCACTTATCATTGTGCTATCAATATTCATTCCTGTCATCGTCTTGTTGGTATTTATTTTGTTTAAGAGATTCAGTCGTCAAAGATGTCATCATTCTAATCTGTACGAAGCAGCAAATTCAGGTTTGTTAGCTTTTGAATTAATATGTAATGTTCAATTTCCATATTCTGAAAACTCAAACAAATAATGTATGTCATCTCACATATAGGATGTCAGCTGCCGTATTTTTCTGATGTCAACTGCAAAAGAAACATACCTACTAACCTGCACAACAGTGATATCATCATAGACAACCAGTACATGCATATGAATTACGATGGCCGAAGGTCTTGTGCTAGTTACGATTACACCGTACCTTCAAAAATGAATGAATTATCGGGCAAGAGAGTTCCACCTTCTGAACATCTTTACGATGTCCCTTTGATCAGCAAATCTTCAGACTCGAACTCATTTACGGAAGAACAATATTTGATGACTAATGGAAGTGGCAATGAATTACCTAAGCAATCACCACATTCATCTTTGAATAAATCATACCACCAATGTTCACATTCGAAATTCATCGGCGAAATCGAACCAGGTTTGAAAAAGTTCCAATATTAATGTCTAATTTCATTGATTTGTTTCGTTTAAGATATTAGTTTCTTTACTAACTTATTGTCATATTATAAATAACAGCGCTGATTGACAATCAAGGTGAAGCTCTTATTTGCAAAGAAATTGGACCAAAAGGTGGACGGCTTCATCTTCCAGAATATGGAGTAACTCTTTCTATACCAGAGGGATCCATACTGTCAGAGAAAAGCCAGAAAATATTTCTTGCAGTTTTACCTAAATATAGTATTTCACCAATTAAAAGTTCTCAGGTGAGTTAAATATTGAAAATAAATGAACACCACATTTTCTTTTCAGTCTAGGTCTCTGTGGTTTCCGTTTTTAAAACATTTATTCTCCGAAACAGACTTTACTCTCACCAGTAATCTGGTGTGGACCTTTAAGTGTCAATCTGATGAAACCAGCAGTCATATCTTTTGAACATTGCGGCTCATTGAAATACTCCAAATGGAAGCTGCAACTCATGTCTGCTCAACATCAACCAACTGATCATCGAGCCATCTGGGAAAATGTGGTAACAGTTGGGGAGGAGAGAGTTGACACGCCTGTCTATACGCTAATGGAAGAAGACAAGGTAAATGATCCGATGTGATAAATACAAAGCCTGGCATTCGAATTTACGTATCTACGCTCAAAAAATGTAAAGTGTTATTACATATTTGTTTTTTCAGTTCCAGGCTCATATAATGGTTGACCAGTTGCGTTCTTACGTGTTGCTTGGCGAAAGCGGTACAACTGATCCAGTTACGAAAAGATTGAAATTGGTTACATCGGTGCCAACGCCTTGTTCTGAAGGAAAATTCAGTTTAAATATGTCCGTAGTAGATGGTACATCTGCCCATCTAAAATGTAATTATCTTCATTAGTTTAGTGATATTGTGTCCGTACTATTTATGATCAAATGTTAATATAATTAATAATTACTATTATTTGAAGATATCTATTTTCTTTCCAGTTATGAAAAATAGAGCACGTAATAACGAGGCATGTTTGGCAGACAAACCAAAGACTACCACTTTTGTTGATAATGGAAGTAATCTAATTGTTACATTAGAGAATATTGCTCCTGGATGGACAATTTCTTCCGGAAATCAAATTCAGGTCAGAACTTTTACTAGTCCAATTATTTATATAATTATTATTTATATAACTATCTCAAAATATTCATATAACTATCTCAAAATATTTTTTATAAATTTATAATATTTTCAGGAAATCAATTTTAGAAGAATTTGGAATAACTGCAACACTCAAAGTGAAGATCCACCATCTCTTACTTTCCACATGGAACGCACTACTGACAACTCTACAACAACTCTGCCTCCACTGTCATGTCGCCTAGTAGTACAGCAAGAAAACATGAAAGCTAAACAAGTCATTCGAATTAATACGGATTTTCCTTACGCTCCTGTTACTGATAATTCTTATCAAGAACGAAGCAAAAGCTCTTCAGGTTAGTACACTCCTCTATTTTATATTATACCTATATAGTCTATGATTTAGCGTTTAATTAATAATGGACTCTAAATCCTTGCACACAGCTACCAGTAGTTCAGGAACAAGTTGCAGTAGAGTTTCAGCTGATTCTCTCTCTAATGAATTTAGTTATCATCTCCCTTTGAGAGTTCGACAGCAGCTCTGCAGGTGTCTGGACCCGCCCACCTCTCAAGAAAATGACTGGAGAGAATTAGCTACTCAGCTCAATGTTGATAGGTAATGAAATATTAACTGAACACATTAAAGTAAACGATTGAAATATAGGTATTATATGTGAATCCTTATAACATATTGTTTCTTGTATTGCCATTGTTTAAGATATAATATCTAAACACTGTAATTAAATTTTTTGTAACCATCCTTTTCCAGGTATCTCAATTATTTCGCTTGTAAGTCAAGTCCAACGGAACACATTTTAGATCTGTGGGAGGCTCGGCAGGAAAATCGTTCCTCTATAGATATCCTACTAACGAAACTTAAGGGACTAGGCAGACAGGACGTTACTCAGATAGTTGACTCTTATTGTGCTTTAACGTGAGCCTCTCAATTCTTTAGTAATATTTCGAAATTTAGTCAATCAATTATATTTAAATTTCATTTCCAAACTCTAATTATATACCATATGAAATATATGTTTCTATGACTAATCTATTCATTACGTGATAATTATGTAACATAATTTGAATAAATAGAATTGGAACGTATAATTCATCAGGGAATTGTTTTACATTCTCACTGTTAGTTGAATGGATTAATGTAGTACGTAATTATGAGTGGCTTTATCGCAGGTATTTGACGGAGAGAATACCTGTCTCTTCATTACTGTGACATCTTTACCTGTGTTCATTAACTGCTGAGTCACTCTCTGAATTATTATATTAATGTTCAATTAGAACAATGTCAGGCATTAATTCAATACATTTTCTAAATAGGACATTGCTTAAAATACTTAATGTATGAACTGTTACATTATAAGGAAGTATTTAATAGTTAATATTTGTTTGAATCGTTCTGGTTCAACGTTATGTGATAATATTTATGTACATATTAAGTGTTCAGATTATTCGAAACAGCAAGACAATATTTTATGAAATATTTATAAGTTTTCAAAATATATCTAATTGAAATACTTTGATATGTGTTTCTATTGTCCTTATTTACCACTGGAGACATATTTAAACTGGTAAGAATAGCATTATTATTAGTATTGCCTTCCTATAGCATTATCTTTATCTGTCAAATTATTTTCATACGGACGCAAATTCTCATAGTAAAAACCTGGTTTTTTTTTCGTGAATCATTCATCATTGTTGCTTTCTATCACAATTTCATGAATTTATATACAATTTCAATAGCCATAATGAATATTATCTATTTGCGCCACTTCAACAATTAATGAATGAAAGAATTAATTAAATACATCAATATGTTCGGTAAGGCGATTATAACTTTTGACTAGTATACATATGTATAAACTTATATTACATAATTACAAATGAAGTAAATATAAATTAGTTTATTTCAGCCCATATGAAAAAGAGGTAATTTAAATTAGATAAAAAGAGTAATCGACTTACTCATTATTTCTTACTTAGCAACTCAATGAACAAACATTAGAGGTTCTCCTATGCTCATTAGAGGTCTCATTTACCTGCTCATTAATGCCTAGCAGTAGTCAACCCTAATGGCATTTACCCTCCATATTAGGCACATATTTACCTTTAAACAACCTGCAGTCCCTCTACTGCCCCCTGTGCCAGTGCAGTGTGTAGCAATGCTAAGGAGATATCACAATAACTTTACTGTTTTTCTGTACCATCCGTTAACTGCTGTATAAACTAAATGATTTGGGGAACAAAACAATCACTGTATTTGTAACGGGGAAGTCATCTGTTATGCTGCAGTTGCAACACTCTATTCACTTGCAACACACTATGCACTTGCAACACACTATGCACTTGCAACACACTATGCACTTGTAACACACTATGCACTTGCAACACACTATGCACTTGCAACACACTATGCACGTGCAACACTCCATGCACGTGCAACACACCATGCACTTGCAACACACTATGCACTTGCAACACACCATGCACTTGCAACACACTATGCACCTGCAACACACCATGCACTTGCAACACACTATGCACTTATATATTTACAGTTATACATTTAAAACAATGTGATGAAATCAAGAACTACAGCTTTAACAATTAGGCCCCCTGTATATTGATCTTATATAATTATCATTGTTACCTTCAAACTCAAATATTGTGACTTGCAAGACACTTAATTAAAATTATTTGTAGAACATCAATTGATACGATAACTGAAGATAATATTTATATGTATTAGTCGGTAACTGTTTATACTTATATCAAGAGTTATTATTTTAAAATCATTATATGAAGGTAAGAAAGACAGGAATGATTGCAAAAAATAGGGCGAGATGAACACATGCTCCATTAGGACAGAAATTAAGTAAGATCTTGACGGAAAAGGAAAGAGAGAGAGAGAGAGGAAAAATGTAATATTAGTATATCTTAACATGTATATAATACTATTCTTAAAGCTTAAAATATAGGTCGATAACCAAAAAGAAAAACATATACCAACTAATGATAGATTCCAGGAATTATTCTTTTTATTTATATATTTAACATTATTCAATGCGAACCAATAATTAGAACACTTTCGCCAAAAATATAACAATTTTTTTTTAGCAAAGTAGGGTAGGGTAAGTTCTTAATTATCGGTCAGTTCTACAACTTCGGACATATAAGAAAAAACAATATAAAAATTGTTATTATTACACAGTGCTATCTAATACTTCTGCAAACCCAGGTTTGCAGAAGTATACCTATTTTATATAAAAAAGTAATGTATGCTTTTTGTTACTATCAAACCTGGCTAGGAAAGCCCCCCGCCCTCCCTAACCGGACCGCTAACCTAACCTTAGCTGCGCTATATCTCTTTAGATTTATAACATATATAATATTTTTAAATTTTCGGCGAAAGAGTAATTTGTTCGCATTGCACAATGTTAAGTAAATTAATAAAAATGAATTAGGTCATTTTTATCGACGGGTTTTTTTATTCTGTTTTTTTTTATATGTTTTTCTTTTTGACCAGAGGGTTTATTGCAAGGGGGGGGGGGGTTTCTTCATCATTGGAAGACATGAATTATTAGGTATATTGGTTATTTATAAGCTAGTGAATCAAACAGGAAATTTTGTTCCCAGATCAAATATGGGGGAACAAAAAGAAACTTATATTCCAGACTGCTTAGAAATAATTGTCAAATATTAAATAATTATACACATTAGAATAATAGTGAAATTACAAACATTGAAGAGAGTACACCAGAGTTACTCAAGAAATTCATGGCTTCATCACGGTAACAGGAGAAATCAAGTAAAGCACACTGATCAACACAATGAAAACGAAATCAGTTTCAATAGCAGTTTGCAAACAAATAATAATGAAGAGAATCAAAAAGTTTTCCAATTATAAGAAATAATATTTTATAACCACGCTTAACAATTTTCTTGAAATCAAATCTCATTTTGTTTTTAACTTTTTTAGCCTACTAACGAATGCGAAGTACATTTAAATACTGTGATAACTATTTATTTATAGTAGTACTGATTTGTCTTAGATGCAGTTCCTCTCATCAAACCAATAAACACACAGTGTACTATGTGCATTACTATTTATACGCTTAGGGCAGAACCTGTCATCAAATGTTATGCTGTCATAACAGTCACATAACAGTCATAACAGTCCTTCTAATTGCCATCGTGTTTATTGATTCAGTGCCCCTAATGTTATATCTTACTTATGAACTTGTGAAGAACACCACACTCTCATATCTAGGGGGGGGGGGGATAACTAGAAATACATAGAAAAGTCATAATACAGGGGGGATACAGTAGAGATACCTCGAGAGAGGGATACTGTGACCATACCCCAAGAGAGGGATACCGTGAGGGATACTTTGAAAGAGAGGAGCTGTTGTGGGGGATACCTCGAGAGGGAGATATTGCGGGGGTACCTCGAGAGAAGGGACACTGTTGGGGATGCCTCGAGAGAAGGGACACTGTTGGGGATACCTCGAGAGAAGGAACACTGTTGGGGATACCTCGAGAGGGGAGATACTGCTATTGGGATACCATATAGATTGGAGATACCCAGAGAGTGGAGATACTGTGGAGATAAGGAATGTGTTCCTTTCTTCTGCTCACATATACACTGAGTCATCTGAAGTCAAGTGACTTCAGTTACCCGCATTTAATTCCCTAGATTTTACTCGAACAAAAGAAAAATATTGGAATTGATAATGAATTCTTTTCAGTAACACAAATGTAACAGATTGATCAGAAGTTGTACGTCCATATTGTTGTTATAGCTGTATAAGTTTGCCAAATGATCTTCATTCATTTAAAATGAAATTAACATTAATTAACATTATTTTTGAGGAAACGTTTCTCCTGTAATGTTACAATATTGCCTCAATATTGTTCCAATAGTGCTCCAATGCTCCAATGTTGCCCCAATATTGACACATTAATTCAAACAATGTTTCCCCAAGAAAATAGCTCTCTGGGTTCAGTTGGTTTAAATAATCAATAATCATAAGAAAAAGAATTGATAAATTATTGAATTGTTCACCATAGAACTTCAAATGAAGTTAAATCAGCTGCTAAAATACAACCCCAAATCAACTCGAGATAAGTTCACAGTCGCATCACTGTTCCAATAGTTATCCTAAAGGTTTGGGCACATTAAACCTAAAATATTGTGAGTTAGCTTAAGATTTGTAATGTGTGCAGATAGAGCATAAAGTGAAGTGGCTAAAAGGCTCCACTCGAAGTGAGGTAACCACATAGAGGTACACTGTTACCATGTCATCTGTCACAGCTGAGATGTGGCAAAGGGAACCTTAAGGACGATGTTTATTTTAGTAAAAACATAAAGATGCTAATTGAGTATTCATATTTTCACAGGAAAATTTTTTTTGTTGAATTGTATGTGAAAAATATCCATCAGGAAGTAGGTACATAATTGACAAAAGTAAACTTCATGACATTCGTCATTTTGGATATTCTGTAATCTCGTAAATACAAAAAATGTTTGCCAATGTGTTTTATAATCTGATATTAACTTAAATATAACTTCTATATTATTTACTTTTAATATTTTAAAAATAATTTTTAGAAAACGATAGAAACAGCAAATTCCAACTGTTTTCGAATACTGTGAAATGAATACAGACACACAAAATGTTACTATTAATTCCTATTATGTATGTATTTTTGCCGCTTTCATATCGAAGTCTTAACAAACTAATGATCAGGCCATTTTTTATTAGCAATTCAGTTCGCTTTCGAAGTGATAACAGAATTTTCGATGGATAAAATTAGAAAAAAAATCACAGGTGGAAGAGACACGAATCTCTGCCTCAAAACAATAAATTATTCTTCCCTTTGAATCGCTTCAGAATGTTGACAAAATTGTTAAATGAAGAGAAGATGAAACAACATCTTAATAATTTGTTATATGTCAAAGGATAATCTATTTTTCAAAGATTGGAGGCTGTTTTCTATTTCAATAAATGGTTAACAGTTAGTTGGACATCTTTTCACATCACTAATCAACTATGCGAATATTTTTAATACCACTCGACTCTTCTTAAATAAACGGATTAAAGAATCGGAAGGGAATATTTGATTTATGTATATATATCAAATTTAAATTTAATATATTTTTTTTACTTTAATTCATATATATCAAAACCACATATCACAGAAATAAATAATTAGTTTTAAAAAATTTGAATGAAAAACTAATTTATGAAATGATTTACAATATTATTTAAATTTAACCTTATATACGTTACATTACTCACACTAAATATCAAAATATAAACTCATAGGTACAGTTTCAATAGAAAGATAGAAATTAATACAAATTCATGTTCTCCTATCCATTTTTCAAAAGATATTCATGGAAATACATTTTACATAGATTGATTCACTCGTAAGTTCCTATATAATTAAAGTCATCCATCTTCGATGTAACTGATACGGCAGGAGTTGCAAACTTTTCTTTCGGTTAAACAGATTTGCAACTTCCTTTAGCTGCAGCTATATAGAGATCATTTAAAAAATTTAATATACATACCGTTGGATGGGAAATATTTGAATGTAATAGTTTAATTAATTACTTATAATTTGGGATGATTCCTGTCTCAAAAAATGGAAATAAAATCGTAAATTTCTATACAATTAATAATGCTGGAAGTATCAAATAAATTTCATTTCAGGTAAATAATATTTCATTATTAGTTAGTTTTACAGGAACTCTGTACTGAGTCATAATCAATTTATAATAAATAAATGTATGAGACTGGATTAATGATTTCTGTATTGCTTTCTATTATGTGGAAATATTCTTTTTTTTTGTTGCAGATAATTATAGTATATTAATTCAATAGAAATTCTTTTTAAATGAAATGTTGTAATAATAAAAATACAGATTGCCAATGCAAAAAATTTAATTGTGAAGGACATCTTTTTTGTGAAAATTGACTTCAAATTCAGGGTATATATATGTATTGTATAAATTATCTTATAGAATAAATGAATACCTATAATGATGATTCTAGGATTTGCAAAACTTCATACCATATTGCAATAACATATTTTCCAATACTCTTATATACATATATAGAGCAAAATCTAATTTCGACTCAATTCATAAAAACTGATAATATTCAAATTATAAATTCAATTTCTATTGCAGAATATTATTCTATATATGCTTTGAATGCATGAACAGCGTAAGCAAATAATCTTGTTTATCAATAGGGTGCTAAGTAATAGATTTATATGTTAATAATCTATTTGATAGTATTATATAAAGCTGCAGCAAGGATCAAAGGAGTGAAGCGAGTAATTCCGAGGGGAAATCAGTTCTTCATAACATTCAATTTGTTTTTCAAATTCACAATCTACTGAGCAAATAATAAATTGGAGGCTGATTTTTATGGATTAGACTAATATTGAATGTATATTATTCATATGATAATATGGACTGTTTCACCTGCAGCTTATCGCAAAGAATTACTGCTCATAAATCACAAGAATTGCAGTTGAATAAATTGCAACTTTTTCTTTACATTACATTTATTGAAATTTATTAATAAAAGTTCTTGATGATTATTGGATATATTTTACTTATTTCAAATATGATTAAAAATTAATAAAAAAAAATTCAATCGTAATGAGAAGATAGAATTTTTATACAGTTATTATTTATGTAATAAAAGTTTCATGATATAACATTCCCTTCATTTTCACGGCACTATTTTGATAACATTTTCTACTGTTTTAGAGGCTATGATAGACTCCATTCTCATTCACGGTCAATTAATTCCGTAGAAGATCTGGGAAGATACGGCAAAATACAAATGAAATAATTATAACTAATCTGAAAAGCTTCTTAACTGAAAATAAATCATTTTGGTAACAATAATGGACAAAATAGAAAGAAAATAGAACGGAAATTTATACTGTGAGAATGAACTAAAATGCAGCATATATATATCGATGGGTTGGAAACTTATTGTTTATAATATTTTTTTAAATATTACTTTTAATATTTAAAACCACTTATTCATTTCAGTCTTTTTATAACTTTCACAGTCAATTTCTTTAATAATTTAATATTACAGTTAATAATTTCTTACTGAAATATTGATATCAAATAGAAACAAACGCCAAAAATGAACAATATATATGCAAAGCTCTTCAATATATTATAATGCAGTTGCAGTAAATATTATAGCTTGAGTGTCTACTAACATTCAATGCTCATGATAGAAAATATATTCCAATATAATATTAGTGGTACTACATCGAAAAAAAAAATAGAAACTTTTAGTTACTAATTCACTGATGAAATTACACATAACAATTCAATTTAATTGAAGAAAGTAGGAGGACGTTTTGTTATTCTATCATTTTTTTTAGTTTCTATTTTATTTTCCCAAGCTTTCAGTCTTCAGGGGTAGCATTTATTGAAACATCTAGCGACTTATATTCTACTATACACTATAGTCTATAGTCTAGATCATGATACCTATCATAACTACTAACTGTTTTTCTATATTTATAATTACGATAGGTTAATTTGCTAGGTGTTTAATAAATGTTACCTCTGAATATGGGAAAGGTTGCAAGATAGAAACCTAGTTCCTGTCGAGTAAGTTAACCCTGCAAATTAATTCACAGATATATTTAACACATTGATGCTCTATCGTCAAAGTTAATCAGTTTTGAATCTTTTACTTAAGTACTTTTATTTAAAGGTCCTCTCCACTATAAAGTAAAAAATGTGGAATTGCGAAAATTTGTAGAGCTAAGGTTTTGTTACATAAAACAGTTAACAGAAAAGAAATCGTTTAAGTATTCTGTTTACAATTAATTATATAAGAAATATTCACATTCAACTTTCAATCTTTCTAAAATTCATTAGAAGAACAAGTATGAATAATTAATAGGTATCTCTCTCGTATATATCTATTCAAATACAGTGTTTTAAAATTAACAGTTCTCTAGATCGGAAAAATGTTATTATATATGAAAACTATTTGTAAGAAATAATTAATTAGGTACTAGGATTCTCTATATGGATCCATTGTCTTGGAATCAGCTTTGTTATTGTCAGTTTTGTTTTTGTCAGTTTTGTTATTGTTTTGAATTTGTAGGATCTAGTTAGCCTAAATTAGACTTTACATTTTCTTTAAATTCAGAGAGTAGAAGAAGAACGGAAAAAAATCTTAAATTGCATATTATAATAAAATTAAAGAAACAAATTTGAAATGGTTTGCAGTTTTATAACCAGTAACATTAGTTCTAAAGAATAGAGAAATAAAAAATTAGAGTGGAGGAGACCTTTAATAATATAAATTATAGAATAGGAAAGATGTGTCACAACAGATAGAGTCTAGTACGAATTCATTGGATCACTTTCCACCTTTCCTATCAAAAGAAGCCCTTATGCAATCTCCATTGGTTTAAACTTTCACTCGTGCATTATCGGAAGGAGCAATAAATCTTATTAAGTGTACATTCTCTTGTTTATACTTCTAAAAAATGACTGCACAGCTCTTGATAGGTCAATCAAATGCAGGGGAAAATATCTCAGTCTATCGGAAGTAGGAAGATGGATGTACGTGCTACATCAGCCCTAAGAAAAGTCAGTTGTTAATGGTATAGCAGCATAGGGATGAATTACGAGCATTATTGTATAGCGTGTACACAGGCCCTTCTTGAATTGGAGCTAAGCCAAAATAATATACATATAAAAAGCTATAGCGAATAACCTTACTAGATAATCCACTTATTCTCATGTCAATTACTTAAAGTATCTTTTTTTCACTAGACAGTATAGTTCTGAACGCAACAGACAATTTCACAAACTCCAAATATTTATCAACTTTGAGTTACTTCACACTAGCAAATATAGGCAATTCGTCCTTTAGTTTTATCCATCTTTAAATGGCATAGAAGTACTTGATTGCACTTCCCTTTTCTTTTCAAGAAAATGATTTGTAAAGACTATTTTTCTAATTAGGGGAGGTTTAATGAATCTCTATAACTGATGCGTAGAGTAGAGAGCGCATGCAAATATCTGGGGAAATTCTCTGCAGTACAGTCACTACAGGGACAATGGGGTCGAGAATGGCTGTGGAGGCTTGCATTGGTAAGAACTATACTAAATAGTCTATTGTGATGTAGAATGATATATTGGATCAATTCTAGGATATAATCTGATGTGCAATCATATTATGGCTCTATGGAGCCATATGATTTTCCATACACCACACTCGTGAAGAAAAACTCGCAACACACTTAACAACTATATATTGAATTATATTATCTCCTCTTTTTAGCTCAAATGTTTTGTTAAATTAAATTAATATTAATTGAAATCTACATACCAATTAATGCGCCTATAACTGTATTACTTTAATTCTGAATTAAACTCATAGGCATCGAGTTTTTATTAATTTTTGACCTACTAAGAAATGTGTTGTATTTTATACGCCACCATGTTTGGAAATGAATCATTAACCCTATTAGGAGAGTCCAACAACTCCCAAAATAATATAGTGAGCTTCCTGGCATTCTATGCCTATTTTAGTTAAGTGCTGGGCATAAATAACATAAATGCTGAGATGCTAATCATATTTATTGTCAAGTTTATGAGTATTTGAATTTTATCGATTAAATATATTTATGATAAATTGTTAAATTCCCTCCAATTGTCCAGTAAAATACCATCTTAATAGAAAATCTCTCACAAATCTCTCACCTCTCTATGTCTAGTCAATAGTATAGATCGAGAGAGATAATATCTAATACTTATACTCATCACTTTATAAATTAGACTTTATATATTTGAAATAAGAATTATATAATTTGGATAAAATTTTATATTCCTAGAGTTAATATAAATAAGCGAACTCTTTCATGATGAGATTTCTTTGTATCTGATAATAGCATAATGCATGAATACATCCACATGTCTCTCTTCTAAAACTTCGGTCAATTGATCCCCGCCATTTGATTTTCGGTCAATTGCTTTCTGGTCATTTGATTACCAGTCATTATTGTTTTGCTTAGAGTACAATTTGTACTTAGAGTACAAATAATTTGTACGATCTTTATTATTCTAGCAAATTAACATCTACTATTTAAATAAACGCTAATCCGTTCAAATATCAAAAAAATAAACCATAACTATTGCAAACATTGTTATCTTTCAGTTGGTTAAGATTAAAAATCATGGTAAATAATATACGTTTAGGAGTAAACGTATTATAAACGATAAAATGTTTTTTAACAGCTCAACTGAAAACTACAAATCAAATTACCGAAGTTACTCCTTAATTACTTTCTACATACACCAATAGAAATAATTGAGAGGCATGTTCCACACTTATTTGACTGCTCAATGCTCATACGCCAGTTGTATAATAAGAGTGGGGTAAATGCCTGCACATTTGTTAGCTGTTTTTACCCTTATTACTTAATTTACCAGGAATAAATTTACCGGGCATCAAATGGTACGGAATTTAGTAACCGAAAATCAAATGACTGGGAATCTAATGTCCAGGAATCAATCGATAATAAAATGTTATGAGAATAAAATAACCGTTAGACCTCTGTTATACAGACATTTCCTCGCACTTTGTCCATCACTATATACTGTACAGGAATATTCTATGCGTATTCCTTTTTTCCCATATTCCACAAAGAGGATATTATACAAAGGTATATAACTCGATCAAAATACTGATCTGGGCAAACAATCAAAAACATTGAAAAACTATATGTCAAGCTGGTTACAACTGTTAGCATGCTAGTATAATCAAAATCAAAAATGAGAGTTTGAAGGAATCTTTCAAACTGGAAAATGGTAAAAGTCGTACAGTTGAATCGAAAACTAAAGTATCATATTTGTAACAGCTGATCATATTTGTAACTGATCTACTTCATTAGGAAATTTAATTAAATGCATAACCCATAATTAATTTACTATACATAGATATCGCAACCAAATTCCAACGTATGCCAAACAATTTGATTTAGATTATGAAAGCGAACACTGAAAATGTTTTGTGATACTGTTTGTACTTGATGATATTGGTGTCAATAATTGTTCTATAGTGTGTACGGGGTATCACTGATGGTGATTTTATTTTCTGTTGAAGGAAGAAAGTAGGAAGATGGATATCCGGTAAGAGGTGAGTAATGGGTATTGCTTTGAACAGCAGTATTCAACACAATAAGCTAGGATGAAATACTTACATATTCTGCCTGTAGATCAGCAGCGTACTGGAGCATACTGTTTGAAACTGATTCAAGAGACGGGATTTTGGTGGAGAGATTGAATTTAACTGGTTTCAATTAAAACTTTTTTCTTAAATCTCAGTTCTTGTAGAACGTTGATAATTAATTATCATAATAATGCAATCATCAAAATTTTAACAGAGAATGATGATTGCATAATTTTCTACGACATTTAAAATAGGGTCCCTAATTTTGACCGTATCTAGTTAGTGTGTTATTTTTGACGGAATGTACACTTGTACAGTATATAGATTCCTTTTCTGAGAGAAATCGCAAGAGTCTTCAGACCTCAGAAATTCGACACCCCCTACAACAATAACTGTCAGTTATTTGGAGGAGGGAGTGACAGAGATCGATATTTTGGAGGGAAAAGATTTCACAACATTAAAAAAAATCGTTCAAATCAAAATTAGAATCTACAAGAATCAATACTCTGTAAAATTATTTTATGTAACAATTCAAATAGATAAATATTCATTTAACTCGATTCCCCAGTTGTTGTTATCACCAATATAGTAGTTTTTCTGTCAGCGAATGTATTCCATTTTAAAAAGGTGATCCATAATTCATGATTCGAAAAAACTCAAAATTATGATTTATTTTAAACAGAAAACTCCCAACTATGGATAATAATTGAAAGTAATATATTTTTTGCGATAAATACAATCAATGTATATTTATCCTCGCAAATTTGTGGAAGGTTATATTTTACCTGGCATTTATTTATCATCTTGTTATTCGAATAACTGAAAAAATGTTCAACCAAATTGCCTGAGATTTTGAGAAGCGATTGGTCAATGTCCAGTGACCTTCTGGTAGAATTTTGAGATCGACCCGGTCAAAGGTCAAGGTCATGGTCATTTATAACCCAATAAATTAAAAAGTATTGAACCATATTGTAAGAAACTGGGTGGGACGATTAACCAGTTTATTAGATTTTGGGAGGGAATTGGTCAAAGAGGTGGCGAAGGTAAGCGCTCCACCGAGTGCACGTAATCAAGTTAACAATATAATTGTAATGAAAACTCTATAAAAAATATTTATTAATAAATTCCATTTGGTTGCAATAGATATACATATGAAAGGAAAAAATAACAATATTCATTACTGAAGAACTCTGAAGATAATAAACAAAAGCATTATAGTTTATTGAATATTACTGGTTGAATTGAAACGAAATTATTCAATTTGTACAGCAATAAACTATTTCCATGTGTTCGTCATGTAAATACCACCATAGGTCTTAAATTGTAAAAATTCTTTTGAGATCTTTTCCTAAGTCTCAAACATCGTAAACTGTACCGTTTTTCTCTTAGCTTCAACTATTGCATAATGTATGACCCATCCAATTAATTTTCAACTATTCTTAGTTTATGTATATGCAAAGTGCTATACTTATTATGTCATCACATGAACAAAATCATTTATTTCCTACTTCAATTTTACATTAACTAATGCGGCTCTCTATAAGCAGAACCTGTCAAAAGCAAGACCGATCTAGCTGGAGGAGCATAAAATGCCCGTTCGTTATCTTTTAAGTAGTCTTGGTATCTCTCCTGATGAAAGTAAGCATATTTCAACATGCCTTGCAGTTTTTATTAAAGATATAAGAGAAAATTTAATA
>CANNZV010002696.1:0-71484 GCA_947561585.1 Caprella mutica | reverse complement strand
AATTTAATAACACTGTAATGAAATATTTATATTTAAAAAAAATGAAATTACTAGAAATTGACATTTGAACTTTTTGGAACAGTAAGATACAGCTATCAGAATTCAAATCTTTTCAGACAAGCAGGTGAGAATATTCTATTCTATAGATTACTTCCAAATTTTCTGCCATCGCTTTGTCTGTTCACCATTTCATCTGAAATATTTTACAGCCAAACTGTGGAGGTGCCTTTAAGAAATTGAACTTGAATTGACCTAAAGCTACAAAGAAGATCGTCTCTCTGAAAATGTGTGACAAAAAATATTTTGCTAAAGTAGCGCAGGATGGTTTCAGAAAAGGTTTTACCTATCCATGAAATTATTAACTCTATCCTATTTTCTTCATAAACTAGTTCTTATTATTGTTATTATTTACACTTAATTTGATTTTCAATTTTGTAACAGATCACACACTACGATCATATCAATTTTAAAGAACACATACACGTCAAATTAATCACAGTAATCGGTTATTAAGATAAGATATAATTGTCAATATTTTTATTAAATTCATTCCCAATCTTAAAATATTAATCTTCATTTAGAATTTTAGATGATCTTCCAAGTCATCTTTATCCTATTATAGCGAAGAGAGTCGTTTGTCAAAATGATTCACTACTTTTGCTCCTATATATATAATAATGTAAGGAGCTTACTGTCATTTCGACATTTTAAATTTGAATCTCGCACACTTATAATTCGTTCTAGTGAACGAGTAATGAATATTCAAAGTCCATTAGTCAATAATTTTTCGTTTATTACATTGTAAATGTTTGGTAAAATATCACTTAGTATCACTTTGTAAAATATATAACTAAGTATTCTATAAATATCATCTTGTTCATTTATTATTGTCAACCTAAGAGCAAGGAACTATAAAATGGATAAAAACACTTTTCTCTAACTTTAACTGCTGAAAATAATTTATCTAAATATTGTAAATAACAATGAATAATTAGTTGCTAGAGAAGAAGATTTATAAAATAGAATTGTTGAGTATCTCCATTTTGGTTGTTCATTAGTTTTTAAGAGAAAACACATTCAGAAGCTCTACGTACCATACTATGTGTACACCTGTAAATAATCATAATGACATACTATATACACCTGTAAATAATCATAATTAAGATCATTAAATGATATATATGCAGTAATCTGAAGAGGAGTTGCAAATAATCATCAGAAAGGCATTAATGTAAATAATTTGGCTGTAAGAAAACAACTGTTATATCACTCCCTTCTTGTTCATTGAATTTTAATTTTAATTTTGATTTAACAAAGAGAAATATACATTATTATATTATACCAGGTACGATTATTAAACCTTAATTCAAATAAAATCAACCATTACAGAAGGTATTGGAAAGCACTTCCTGTACCACAGCTAATTTCTAGAAATGGCTTCAAAGTGCGAAAGTTACATAGTTTCAATACTCTAAAGGTGCTTTGTATTCATGACACCATTACTGTTATAACGCCTTTGTTACCTTTGCTGTGATGAGTTCATAAATACTACACAGAGCAATGAATGGAAATCACTTTTATTGGATATTGGGGCATTGTTTTTATGCGTAACTTTAATTTTAAAGTAATTTGTGGAGTAATTTCATCGCCACATTACAACCAAGTGTTAATCTTATACTTTAAGCAATGCAACTAATTTATGTTGAGAATTGTATCGTGATGTTATTTATTATAACTGAGAAAAGTTTCTATCTGTAATTAATAAAATAGTCAGAAAAGCAACACACCTGTACTTGAAGAATGTATTACTCTTGGCCTTGGGATATACAGGGTGGCTCAAAAAAAGGAAACCCATTTTCAAATTAGTTTATTTTACAAATTAAAGTTAGGATTTTTCTAAAAATACAGTTTTATTCGTATAATTTTTCTGCATCTCTCATGAAAAACTGTTATACCTAAAATGAAAAATATATCAATAAAAAGGGCTTACGCGAGGACGAAAAACACAAAAAGACTTCAGAATAGGTATAATTTATTTCCATATGGGTATTGGGTAGTAGTTGTAAAATTTAAAATATGCTATTTTTCATTTATTTAACGTTTTGTTTATCGACTCTTCATTCATGGAAATAATTCATCGCCATATCATGATGTCTTCCGACTGATATGATTGGATTAATGTTTTCATGTGTCCGTACTGTTCTCCTGCGACCTAATCGCTTTTTTTCAAAACCATGTGGTTTCTTCAGTTTTGAACTTATTAATAAAAGTCAATAGGTTTTATAGTTGGGGAAAATCATACCTAAAAGCTATGTTCAAAAAGGGATTGAATCTGTTTAAAGCTTTCAGTGCGTAAATAACTTGACACAACAAAAACTCTGTTCGTTTGAAAGCTGTATTTTGAGGGTTTCGAATAGGAGATACAAATTAACGGCGAACTGATTTTATAAAAGATATCAATTTTATATCAAACATCAATTCTCAAATGATAATTAAGGTTTTAATTGTCTTTTATTTGTTACAGAAAATAATATAATTTAATGTTTTTACATCCATATGAAATTAATTATACCTATTGTAATTTTTTTCGTATATTTCGTCGCTGCGCAAGCCATTTTTAATTACCTTTTTTTAATTCGCTGCAGGATGTTTAATTTTTGTCTTAACTTTATCAGATTTTCAAAATAGATAAAAAAAATAAAGGAATAAAACAATGTTTTTTTCGAAAATCTCTAGACTTATTAATATTTTGTAAAATAAACTAGTTTGAAAATGGGTTTCCCTTTTTTTTTGCGCCACCCTGTATATGCTCGTTGGCACCCGAACATATTCAAATTATGCGGTTTGGTAGTGACATGTAGAAGTATTTTTCGAAATATTAAAAACTTGGGCATGATTTAAAATTGGTATTTAAAAAATGAACAACTTCTTTATACATTCAATATATACTGAAATTTATAGCTAATTTCCTATTTTTCAAGTGTTCGGAGGCACCTTAAGATATTCGAATGATGCGTTTTTGATGTGATATTTGATATATCCGACTTTAATGAGAACGAGTGCATGTTTAAAAATTTGTTCAAAAAATATTCAATATATTTAGAGAATATCTCATTTTTGGAAACTTTTGAAATTTTCAAATGCTCGGCAGCAACTCAAGATTTTAATTGATCGAGCTAATATTTTTCAAGGTTCATTTTTATGGTTGTCCACAAGTTTCCTGCACTAGTGCTAGGAAAAACGATGCACCAAAATATAGTCAAATTCCAATAACCTAATTACAATACCAATTTCATTCAATGTTAACGATTTACAATTATCCTATATTACAATGACAAAGGACAGAGACGCAATTTATCATTAAAAATAAGTTTTTAATTTACTTTTGCGAATGTCATAAGTCTGAGACGTAATAAGAGCGGGGTATGGCTATGAATGTATTATAACGAGATTGCCTGACAACTTGGGTCGTATCAATTTTTAAATCAGGCTCAATATATGTAATGACTCCGATTATCCTCCTTTTTCAACTGATTTTTTAAAATCTTTTGAATATATTGACGCGTTAGGTGGAGAAAGGGACTATGCCACAAAACTGGTAAATTACTTTTTTCAGGGAAAAGTCATCCTTGTAACTTCTATCTCCATATAAAAGTATTAAAATCTAATTCTAATTAATTCTTATCCAAATTAAAGTTCTCAGTAGACCTCCAAAAATCCATCTACAAACTATGGATGCTTCTGAACATTTCAAGATCCCTCAAACAAGTGATTTAACCCTTCAGCGACCAGGTGGACACTCGAGTCCTTTCATTTAGTAGTCCCATGGGACCAACTGGCCATATGTGTCCTCTTCAATTTTTTTTAATAATTGAAAAAAAAATTATCATCAAATGTTTTTTATATCCTCACTGATGTCTAAACTCAAAAAAAAGTTATTGAAAATTTTATTCAATGTCAGAAAAACAAAAAAAAAATGGTTCGCTAAAGGGTTGTGACCTAAACTAGTTTTTTGGTTTTATTGAAAATCGATCAAACATCAATATGGATTCCATAATAAAGTATCAATTTCTTAGATATTTTACATTATTTTTTCTATTTTTCAATAAAAATACTATTAAATAGATTAGTACATCGCACTCCTTTTAGTGCTCTAATCCCCATGTAATCGAGTAGGTTGTCTAATATAAATTAATACTAAATGTGTATCACAAGATGTTGCCTTTGGTTAGCCTGTCATCATCAAATTGGCTTATACATCATACCTAACTATTGAGATACGGCCAAACAAAATTCCACGGAAGATGTAAGATTAAGTGATAAACTCACCACTCCTTGCATTTTTACGGCTAACCAGATTTTTTTGCAGATTCAACCATGGATAGGTTGCAGTGCAAGTCTCAACGATACGATAGGAACATGAGTTGATTATTTCTCTGCCGGTAAATATCGCCAAGCATGACAATTCGGACAGTAATTTCTTATCGCAGTTCGTTTAAGTTAAAAGCAGCTGTCCAATTAAGACACAGCAGGGGGGTGTCATAAGCAAGGGGCAGACAACAAGGCAAGTTCACTAACAACATAATGTAATAGTTACACAACAGTCTGCAGTCAATGTTTAAAAATCAACAGAAACCTAAAACCTGATATACCACCAATAAGAATGCCAGCACTCATTAAAACTGATTCATGGCTTATGCCAAATGACATAATATACCGATAAGTTAGGACAATAGTCTATATTTTAAAAAGACTCTTGAGACATAAATGGATGAAAATGCTAGCATCTTATACTGAATGGTCTTATCAATGACTAAAATAAATAGGGATGTCACTGTCAGTAATGTGACGCAAGTTAATGTCAAAATATAGGTAATTATGCAGTACACATACTCTGTGTATATATAATGTTTGCCAATACCGATTATATTTATCACTATAAATAAATACAATAAGTATATTGTATGCATATAATCGTCGCGGACAATTGGCCGAATGACACTTGGCCGAATGACATTTAGACGAAAAAACTTTTAGTCAATATTTATCCATATTACGAACTGCAGCATCCGTTTAATTTAATCATAATTTTTATTTCCATGGAATTGAAGTTATTTTATAAAAAGGAAATTAAATTTTAACATGTACAAAATGTGAATCCATATTATGAACTGCAGTCCCCGGCTAATTATTCAATAAATGCTTTATTCTATTTCCATCGAATTTAAAGTTATTTCATACAAAATGCGTATCAATATTACGATCTGCAATCATATATTGCTCAACAATTTGATTTTTTTCATAATCATGGATTTCATCGCAAATATAAGGGGTGGAAATAAGCTTCTCTTCATACATTTGAACTCGTTATTAATGGTTATTATATTATTTAAAGTTAATATTTTTTAATATATTAAATAAGCTTATTATCCTATTCTTTTCAAAATAAATATATTTCGGCCAAATGTCCCTTCGGCCAAATGTATTTCGGCCAAATGTCCCTTCGGCCAAATGTCTTTCGGCTTAGTATCATTCGGCCATGTGTCCGTCAACCCATATAATATAGGACTAAATATTTAGGAATTAAAAGTATTCATAAAAAATGTAGAAAAAAAGGAAGTTTATTGTAAAAATACATTCTTACAACAAAATTTTAAAATGAGTTGATCTAGTTAACTACTTTTAATAACCGTTTCATAACAATCTCGCCTATACTTACCTAGAGCTAATTCTGATAACCTAACAATACGAACTCCATACAATTATAACGATTTACAATAACTATATCTGTTGTATTACAATAGGTGCTGTGTGATAAGCAATGTTGTCTCTTTAAAATATTCTACGATCACATGATTGAATTATCTCTTCAGTTTTATTTAAATTTTAAATGCCATTATCAACCATAGCAAAAACTAGTAATATATGTAAGATATTTGGATCATCAACATTAACTAAAATTGAAATATGCATAATATTGAAATATGTATTTTTGGATATTATACGATAAAATACAGTTTGTAGCACTTGATTCATATTATTTACGTCATAACACAATGCATTTTTCATATCATCATATATAAAGTTCATAAAAAAAATACTGTATCATACAATCCCATTTACTGATGAAATATTTCTACCGATAGTGATAATTCATATCTAAATTGGATGAAAATATTCTTAAT
Source organism: Caprella mutica (assembly GCA_947561585.1). Lineage (NCBI taxonomy): Eukaryota > Metazoa > Arthropoda > Malacostraca > Amphipoda > Caprellidae > Caprella > Caprella mutica. Next base: position 65,299 of record CANNZV010002696.1, on the reverse strand, counting down.
TTATCTCCTTTTTTCCATACGTTCATATTAGGTATTTATTAATATTCCTTTTTGAACCACAATAAACCATCTTCATTTTTTAAATTTTATCTAACAATTTTTTTTCAGATTGAGAAATTTGATGATAATTTGAAATTGCCTCAAGTTAAGCACTTCCCCTCATTACACTTAGTGTGTCATTAGGCAATCTCTCGGCAGTAGCGGGTTAATGACTATAGGGCACACAATTTGATGGGGGAAAAGATTCTCTTCGGGTACTAGACTTCACAAGATAAAACTGCACTGTATATACTGTTATTTTCGATTATCACACGTTCAATATCTATTAAAAAATATATAATAGGGCATTACATACGTTAAATGTAGTTAACATTACATATAATTGAATTAGACGAGTCTTACAATCAATAATATTACATTCAAAAAAATTTCATGACTGCAGATCATTTCTATAATAAAAATTCTATCAAACATCTATTATTATTTCTCTATAGCTTTTTGAATTGATAATGCAAGTAGGATATGTTATACGATGATGACCTTTGTAAAATATTATATGGAATGGTTTTATTAAAATAAGCTTTGCAGCAATTGCATTGAAAAATATAATAATCAGTAATTTACATGAAATAAAAATACTTCATATCTAGAATAATCATTTTCCTTATTCGAAGCTCGTAGATTAATATTTGTAATTAATATGTGAATATAATATTATGTCACAGCATTCTGAAAGATAATTAAATTAAAATATTTTGTGAATAAAATTTCATTGCGATTGCAGTAAATATTAATCGATTTTAGGTATTCTCACACATTATTGTCTCTGTCTTTGCTGAGACGAAAGAAAACAGACTAAATAAATGTTTTTCTTTATACATTTATTTATGTTTATCGAAATCCTAAGATCGGTGATTGTAATTCTCAGTCATGGGTTTGTTTGTTTGATAGCGATTGCTGAAGTAATTCAATTGTAATTATTTCTGTGGATGAATTAGTTATAAATTAGATTTCTCCTCAACACAGAATGCACTTCCTTTAACTCAGTGTAAATCAACAGTCTTTGATCTATTATTCTAATTCAATTAATCTGGAAATCCACATGAGGAGTGAACTGTTGCTTAAACCTACATTTACTTTGTGTGGTTAATTCCATTAAATTCTCTCATTTGTACAATTATTCTATATAAATACAGGGCAAGACTGTTAAAATATTTTCAAAATTAAGATAATGCTAATTAGGTTATAAATCATAGATATTATATATAAAATTATTGGCTCATTGGTAATAGAATTCGCCTTCAAATTTTGATGTAATAATCACAATTTTTTTACTCATTTATTTATCAAACAGAAAGTATAAACTCTTACAAAGTTTGGCATCTTGCCATAACACAAAATAATCGAAAGACATTTTTAATGGGCTTCTTTATGACTCGAAAATGCCTGAAGCGTTAGGGTTAAACCTATATAAAAGAGAACCTATAAATATATAATAGTGAAGCTATAAACAACACTGAATACAGCAATAAACTGTAATCTATAGAAGAAATCTTTACCTGTAATTGATCGTTTTTTCGAAGTCCAAAAGAGTAGTAGAAACAATAGCAAACAAATAATGACAAATAGTAAACACAAAATAAGAGAAAATGATGTGAACCAATTTAACACTTCCATCATCACAATGTCTCTATTAGTAACGGATAAATAATGCTCCCGTCTATTGTACAACTTTGCTAATTGTATTTTCAGATGCTATAAACATTACTACTTCTTCGGTGGAAAAAATAGTATTTGACTTTGGAGCGAGATGTCCTTGAGAAAAATATTTCTCTTACTAATGTGAATTATTTCAGCATTATATTGAATGGCTAAAGGTGAGTAAAATTCCCAAATAATAAAGCACTACTTAACACTACACAAATTGTATTATATGATAATATATTAAAGAGAATTGCAGTCAAAACAGAGCATATTTTGTGAAGGGTTACATCTATGCTAAACTACTAAATTTAAATGATTTTTATTAGGGAAATTATATCTAATTTCTTCAGAACGATGAACGTCAGGCAATATTTTATTTCAAATATTTTGTAAGAAAGTAATTAAAAGTTAATAATTAGAATATATGGCCATATTCTCACAACATAGAATTACTTACTATTTGTTCTTTTTCTGTTCATCTGCATATAAGGCTCTAATTTAGAATGATTAGATTAATGAAAATGCTACTGTTCACTTGTTATTATCATGAAATCGTGGCAGTAAAAACTGCAACTACTGTTTTCCTTCACTTTACTTAACGTTATTGCAGAGAAAATGGCCAGCAGTACATTGGAAGTATTGCAGCACCGTCAGTAATTAGCCATGTACCGCACAGTAATAATGTCAGTTTGCAGAGGTGTCTCTCACACCATCGCAACAATTCAACTTCGCTTTCACCACAAGGAGCTCATCATTACACCTCAAAGTACTAGCCTGCGACTTAATAAATGACTCCGAGAAGATTTAATAAGTCAGGACCTGATCTAATCAGAGATGACCTTTGGTGACCCAGACACACCTCAGTCGGTTCACTAACTTCATCTCAGAGTGTTGTTTAAAGGTCAATCTAATTACGGTAGCTAGGAGACACAGCCATGCCTCACTTTTTGCAGGTTTGCTCAAACTTCTGAAGAATGCAGCTACTTGCCCTGAGTGCAAATGTATGGAGCTGTATATCTATGTAAATAGCATTGCCTTTCTAAATACCACTATACCTAACTTCAATATTTTTGAGACATATGAAGAGTTTGAACAGAAACATTATAAACTAATTTCTGAAATTTTAACCTTTCAGAAGGTTTTATTGGAAAATATTGAAAAATATATAAATTATGGACAAACATTTCCCCTCAAGAAAAATTGAATGTAGGATTTCTAGTTAATTTCTATAATAAATTGTTCCTTTAACTTGGTACAGCGAATTGATTGCCTCCTCTCAGGTATAAGAATTGTACTGCGACACTCTGCCAATGACAGAGAACAGTAAATCTCTAAATTGATTGCAGTAATATTAAAACACGATTGTCTTTGATTTGAAAGTGAGCCAAATAAGGCATGACAGCAGATCGAGATACCGACATAAGAAGACAATAATGATTATATGATCCCACAGAGTGGTTTGTACCTATTGTACGCTCCACAGTAGCTAGGCATTTTTACCTGGGTCTATAATGGGAGTTTGGAAGTACGATATGGAGAGAGTATTGGTGTTTGGTGAGTACGATATGGAGAGAGTATTGGTGTTTGGTGAGTACGATATGGAGAGAGTATTGGTGTTTGGTGAGTACGATATGGAGAGAGTATTGGTGTTTGGTGAGTACGATATGGAGAGAGTATTGGTGTTTGGTAGTACGATATGGAGAGAGTATTGGTGTTTGGTAGTACGATATGGAGAGAGTATTGGTGTTTGGTGAGTACGATATGGAGAGAGTATTGGTGTTTGGTGAGTACGATATGGAGAGAGTATTGGTGTTTGGTGAGTACGATATGGAGAGAGTATTGGTGTTTGGTAGTACGATATGGAGCGAGTATTGGTGTTTGGTGAGTACGATATGGAGAGAGTATTGACGTTTGGTGAGTACGATATGGAGAGAGTATTGGTGTTTGGTGAGTACGATATGGAGAGAAGATTGGTGTTTGGTGAGTACGATATGGAGAGAAGCTTGGTGTTTGGTAGTACGATATGGAGAGAAGGGCTCTAGGACAACTGGTACCCGGACAACTCGCACCCGGACAACTGGTATACAGGATAACTGGTATACAGGACAACTCGAACCCGGACAACTGGTGCCCGATTTTCATAATCTTGTGTTAAATGTACCTAATTATAATAACTGAATAAAATACAAGTCCTATTTTCAAAATTTAGTTAAATGTACATAATTATAATAAAAATTAAAGGCATTATAAAATAACCAATTTTTTTTTATTGCGATGAAACATACATACACTGACAATTCAAATGAGGATAAAATATGAACTTTTATAGAGACTACAATATAGACTACATTACAAAATTCGTATGATCTCACTTCAAGAGTCTTCCATTTCATGATAAATATTTTCAAACATAATACGCGAAAAATATATTAGAACCAACAGTGCTAATTTAATTAAATTAACCTCTTTTAATATACTTAAGTTAGCAAAGTTAAATATTAAGTAACCTAGCACAGCTAAAGATAAAATTAAAACGAGTTGTAAAATTAAAACGAGGTACGAGTTGTCCAGGTACGAATTGTAGGTGCACCGGAGAGAAGATTGGTGTTTGGTGAGAACGATATGGAGAGAAGATTGGTGTTTGGAAGTACGATATGGAGAGAAGATTAGTGTTTGGTGAGTACGATATGGAGAGAAGATTTAGAGTTTGGTGAGTACGATTTGGAGAGAAGATTGGGTGACCGATATATTCCACCCCGGGGGCTTTACGGGTTACGTTTGTAAATTATTGATATAAATCATTTAGTAATTATATTTTATATAATAATTGGTAACTTTCATTTTCATTGTAGTAAATTAAAACATTTGTTGAGTTCACAAGCTGTTTATTTTTCACTACACATGTGATAGAACAGCAGAAAGAAAGGTAGTATGAACGCTTTTTATCAGTTGAGATATTTTGATTTTCAATCGCAAGCTGATTTTCTTCATTATCGCCAACACAACAGCGATATCAACTGCAAGATGATGTCATATAGTAATATTGTTATTTTTATTTACTTTAAATTCGGTATTTTGACTTCGAGTAAAAGTTTTGTAAAATAGTTAATGACTAAAAACTTTTTTCTACATCTTTTGCATGTTTTTTTTTTGGCCAGGTTTTTGATGGGGATGAGGGGGACTATTGCACAGGGTTATAAGACTGGGGCCTTTTTTTACATGGAGAGATTTTGACCACGGAAGTTTTTGTCCTAGAATCAAAACAACAACTTATAAGCAAAAAGCGAAAACATTGAATGGGTCGTGTCTGCCAGTCGACTCCCTACAAACCTCTCCCAACCATTGTTGTAAGAGCATACATACTGCAGTTTCATGTTGAAAAGGAATTAATATTAACTTACTCAACATTTAAACTTCGGAATAAATTACCAAACTATGAAATATTTTTATTTTTTGTCTATTAGGATAAAGTTTTTAAAATTAACTTGAGCTACCTCTAAATATTGTCCAATTGTCTCAAGATATTGTCCTTAGTTATTTCTTCATGGCTACCAAGTATTTAAGAAATGGCCCTAATGATTATTGTCATTGGGGTGCAATATACCTGGGGTGGAATATACCGGGGTGGAATATACCGGAGTGGAATATACCTAGATCCAGAAGATTGTGTTTGGTCAGTACGATATGTACCAACAGCACGACACTCAGTAGATGCCAGACTGTCTTGTACGGAATGTGCACCTCATTATTTTTACCAATGCATTCGCACACACAAATTATGTTAATTCTTATCTAACCTAAATGATTTAGCAAATTGGGCTAATTATATGACTAATAAATTAGATTTATTTGTTTTATTTGCATATTACCAGAGGTAGAGTAAGCTTAAAAGGACTTTTTCCTATCAGATAAGACGGTAGCTTGCATGATTTAAAGGACTTTACAGTTCGTGTTGTTTGTGAGCAAATTGCAACCTAATTAATTTATTTAACTTGCCTATTTAAATCATAATGATCGAAGATATTCTAACAATTATTTATAGTTTATGATATTATGTTTTTTCTTAGCATATTATTAAAGGTAAGTGAATGTATTCGACTTGTTGACTAATTGTATATAAGCGAATAGAATTATGAATTTTTCTGTTTTTTTTTTTACCAATACGGATTAACAAAGGGTTGCATTGTGTATATATAGCATTGCATTATATATTTATAGGTTCTCTTTTATATAGGTTTAACCCTAACGCTTGAGGCATTTTCGAGTCATAAAGAAGCCCATTAAAAATTTCTTTCGATCAAAGGATTGCATTTACTTAATTATCTTTATTTAAAAGAATACATATAGTTGTGATAAATATACTATAGGAAATTTTTAACGAAGTTGAGAGTTTCCAACGTCTTATTTCCTATTATTCAACTGGTTCACTTACTAAAATTTTGTGTCACTAATATAGATTTACCTTCTTTAGCAACTTAGCAAAAAGTGTATAAATTGATACAATAAAGTGTAAAATATTAACATTTAATTGATTTTTTTTGAATATTAGTTATCAGACTCTTTGTCAATAATGAGTTTGCTTAACATTGTTTGTGGGCAACTATTGTTATTGTTTATTTTCTATTGTGATTATAAGGGTAAGCAATCACTAAAAACAACAATAAATAGAAGCTAGACACAGAAAAAAAAATCAAAATATTCGTCTTTGCCCAAATCATTGACTACACCTGTATAGTGGTACCGGTGTGTAGTGCCAAGATTACCTTTGGACAGAGGTAAAATTATACCTCGTTAGTCCACACTATAGGATGTGCATACATATCCTTATTGGGTACAACAAGAAACAAAGAAAGTGAGAAAATAATCAGACCAATTTTACACATACACACTAGGGTTAATTTTTTATGCTTTTGGTATAATATTGCATACTATCATCTATGGGGTGAAATTATAGAAATATTACATAACATAAAAAGAAACAAAATACATAATTAACTTACAGTTTTAGAAAGGTATTTATTAAGCTACGTTCCTTGAGATGATATGAAAATTATTCGTTAGAGCATAGACTAGAAAAAAATTGTTGTATCTAACATATAACATATAGAGCAAATTGTAGCTAAAAAATGTTGAACAATTAGCAGATATCATAAATCACTTCATCTGAAGATGAAATGTTGAGTACAATCTCTATGTGATCATTCCCACCACTTCATCACCACTGCAGGTCTGACTGCTGTTGTCCTATAGCCACTTATGCGCTATGAACGGGTGTGTGTGTAAGAGAGTCTGGAGATCTTTACGAGACTGAGTACAGAGCCTCTGAACTAATTTCTACGCTAATCCAATTAGAGGCTCATTTCTTATGACCTCACAGAGCCGCAAAAGTTTATGTCTTTGCCCTCCTTGCGACAAACACTGGAATGGTAATGAGATGAAAATGGAATTGAGGAAGATTTCGATAAATTGGGTTAATTGTGTAGCAGTCAATTAAATTGTACTCGTGCGATTTACAATGGAAATATTCGATAAAATTTACATTAATGGAAAAAATATGGATAGTATGGAAATTTAAAGTTAATAAAACTTTATAAAAAGATGCCAAATTTCACAAATTAGTTTTTTAATAACCTATATCGTTTTCTAATCTTACAAATTAGTCGTCGTGTACCCAGACCAATTTAAAAACATATGCAAGCATTACAATAAGTATAATTTCTTTTTGGAAATGTGATACTGGTCAACTGAAGATAGCCTTGCATATACACTTCCATTGACAGTATAATGTATATGTCTACACACATTTTGAAAACAGTATATAGTAGCTGCTGATACAATCAGACAAATTGAACGTAATTTCAACTTTCCGCTGATAATTTGGTAAGGTTAAATGACTTATGGTTGACTACTCTGTCTCATTCCGAACCTTCAACACTCTCATTAAACTGATGTTGCTACTTAGGTACACTACCTGAAGTCGAAACTAGTAATGAGAGCACGGTACCGAGGCTATTTTAAATTATGATGTGTAATTTTGATAGAATTACCTTCTTTGATTGCTATCTACCATTCAATCAGGATCTAGAATCAATGTGACCAATGCAATTGGCAGAGATAAAATAAAGAGAAAACATTTTGTAAATTAATTTCTTCTACACTTATTTATATGACGTATATTGTGTCTATGGAAAAAGTTATTCAAATTCTCAATAAATAATTAATATTGTGTGGCACCATAATGAGGGAACTGAAGAGATTAGACTAATCTGTAGGTAAAATAATCACAGTCTATCATTACTCCTTTTTCCTCTATAAATCACCTTGACGTGACACATTCCCACACTATCTCATCTTGCATTTACGCAAGTCACGTAATTCGTAATATAGAGTGCTAAAATATATTGCTAATTTTGTGCAAAATAATAATACAATTACGAGTCTTTTTGTCGTGGTTACCTCTATTCATCAATTAGGTTACATATACAGTATAAAGAAGAGACATAGTTTTTTCTGTCTATGTGTCATCATCATTTTCTCATCAGTGCTAAAGACTTAAATCAAAATTATACTACTTAGTACTTTCTAAATTGAACAGATCTATCACTAGTTTCATGTACTAACAATAACTAATGAGTTAGTATATATCTTCATAATTTTTATTTTAAAGTATTACGTTGATGGCTAAATGAAGACGCCACCAGACACCCCTATTAATTACTTTGTCTCGTATGAGTATATATGTTCATTGTGACGTGCAAGATACTCTCAATGGATGTTACATATTATATACTAAGGATATAATAATTACAATTGAGTATATAGCATTTAAATCGAATTCTAGTACAATATCAAAAGAGTAATCACAAAACAGAAGTCAAGTTCTGTTATAGTTACCCGGTAAATTACTAAAAAACAATTGCTCTAAAAATATATTGCTCGAACGAACAATTGCTTTGAGGTTAGGTTAGATTGTGGAGGTGTGTGGGGTAAAATTTCTCGGGTAAAATATATGTTGTGTCGGTTATACCTACTTTACGGATTTGTCTCGTAATTGACCTTATTTCTAATTAAATTGCTCATAACTTTTTTATAGGAATGCACATTTCAATGAACTTTGTAGCAATGAATGCGTTTTGATATTAGGTATCGAAATACCGACTTAAAATTTTCCAAGAGTAAGTAAATAGTCAGCTGTAATGGATGTTCTGCCATCTAATTTTCTCCCCGTACGAATAACATAGGAATATTTCGCCAAAATTCTAAAAAGGAATCCAACTCACTTCACTTTGGTGGTCTATCGATTAAGAGCAATTTACCAATATATAACTGTCCAGTACTATATATATTATTTATCTTTTCGGCTTTAATATCATTTTTTGACAATTAGGATTTTTTAATTGAATATGAATGATTTTACATGTAACAAATAAGGACTAGTAGCATAATTATTAAATTCAATGAATGCATTAGGTGAATATAATTATTAATATAAAGATGTGTTTGTAATATGTGTTTCATAATTGCATATTCAGGTACAAAAATGAACTCACACTGCATATGTCATTGATTTGAACATTTTGCGAAATTAATTCTTCAGTAAAATCAGTCTTCTGTATTCGAAGTTATTCATTTTAACTCTGTGATTATAAATAAAGGTTTTATCGTCATTCAAAAAGTGTTTACATTATTCAGATACACCAGCAGTATTTTTTATATTCATACACTATTAGTATATGAGCTAATTTGACGCATTGAGTATTCATACCGTTAGAACTATAGGTACTATTTTAAGTTATGAAATCCCTGAAACTTTATTTCACCAAAATTATGTGATGGAGTAGGGATTGATTGTAAACTTATATATTTTTTTGAGGGTAACTAAATACAATTTTTTTATATAAACAATAGATTTTGAGACGCTATACATTATTTGTCAAACAGTAGCATCTTTCTGTGCAAATCTTACTATAGAAACAAAGAGTGTTGAATTACATTGTGATATCGTTTGACTTGAGTTTAACTCTCCTCCCTCAGCTTCAGCTACTGCATGTTCCTAGGGGAAAAGAAGTAACCTGATAGCATGTAGATGATTGGCAACTACTGCTAATGATAACCCCATACAGCCCATATACTTCACTATTTCTATCATCAAAACTAGAGAATTTTAATTTCCTACCTTCAGTCTTATCTATGTATAACCATGCAGATGACACCCAATCTTCAAAACTTCGATTAATCAAACAAGGTACTGAAGAGCATTATCTTAGACTGTAAGTTCCACCACATTATAGGCTTACTGTCATACTCTCATGCATGAATGAATGTTATATACTTTTTAAATCCATTACATATGCATTTGGTGGCATAAGCATTTAGTTAAGTCTGCTAATTCTAAATAGCTAGTCTGCTGTAAGAAGACAATTACTGAATATATTATTTATAAATAAAGATATAAACCATACCCAGTCCACAAAATAAAATTGTTTCATTGATAAAATCTTCATCCAGATTTTGTTTATATGTACAAATAGGACATATAATAACATAGTTTAAGTAAATTAATTTGAGACAAAATAATTATCAGACCTTGTATATAAGTATTATTATTTAAATTATTCTAAACTTTTTCACAATTTTACTTTTATTTCTAAAAAATATCTTATATAGAACAATTTAATGAATTTAAAGAAAAATATACTAATTTGTGTCAGATTGAAGCAGTAGGTATCAATTACAACATACATTGAATATAGCAGAGATAATGGGATTAAATATTAACTAAGTGCAGAATAGTTACATGAGATACACGATATAATTTAATGTGAGTGTATATGTATACTGATTGGGCGTTACAATGAATTATAGTTAGCTTAAACAGCATGGAAAAATATTTAAATTCTAATCTGAATATGGACCATTAGAATATAATTAGACTCTCTTTTCTTTAAATAGTGATAGTACATTATTGTGAATCGTGTAAAACCTTATATACTGACCTATTGCAGTGCTTCGAAATTATAGTTTGTAAATAGGAAATGAAATGAAATTAATATCCACGTGTGCCACTGGGTATTAAACTGCTTAACCATTATAACCAGTAAGAGAAATAAAAATACAAATAAAGAAAGAAAAATAATTATTTACAAGGAAAATATTTATTTTTAATTACAGTGACGTAGTATTTCATATTCCTAATTCGTAATTGTTTCGCAAGCAACGGTAGCCATTGGTTGATATAAATAAACTGATTTTGACTGTAACTGTAAATCACGTTATTGAAAGTAAATGTTTTCTTCGTGTTCTTCAATCCCTTGCCTATTTTGATATTCAAGTTAAAAAGTTATTGATTATATGAGGCCAAGGCCAATTACTATTCATGATCAGCATCTTGATAATCAGCTCACCGGTCCTTCCGCCGAAATTTTTAATAACACTACTAGTTATAAATATAAAGAAATATAGCGAACCTAAGGTTAGGTGAGTGGTCCAGTTTAGTATGTTTGCTCCCCTTCCCCGGCCAGGTTTGATAGTGACAAAATATATACTATACTGTCTCTTACTATAAAATAAGTACACCATATTTTGATAAAAATTTGTCATATTTTCGGTGAAAGTGTTTTCAGCGAATTGACCTACAACCGGTAATTAGATCTAAATACAATTGAAGATAATATAACTGTTTATATGTAGAAGAGAATAATACCATCTCTGAGAACTTTTTTCACATGAAGATGATTCCTACAAATAACTGTACAAATGGGACAAAGATCATAATTTACTGTCACGCTTCAAGTACATTTTGATTGAAGAAAATAGAGGACTCCTTGGTTGTTGCATTATGTTTAGGGTGAAGAACTCAACAATTGAAGCAGTTTTGAAATTTCCCATAGGTATCATGATTACGAGTAGGTAGATTATAAGTCGCTTTTATTTTAATAAATGTTACCCCTGAAGACGGAAACCACGAAGGATTCTGAAAGCTTGGGAAATTTCAAAACTACTTCTTGTTGAGTTCTTCACCCTAAACATAATGTTTCAAGTATAGTATTCAGAAATTTTGTTAAATATGTGAACAAGTGATAGCATAAGTTGAATTTAATGATTGCGTTGAATGAATTAGTAATTATTTAAAATCTACAGTGTTAGCTTTTAATAATTTTTTTACAACCTCTGTCATTACATATATACACTCTATGGCTTTATGCTATAATATTATCGTCATTAATTAATTAATAACTTCAGTTTAATCTGAGAACACTGACCAGAAATGTGGATAATTAATTGAGAACACGTTATTCTTAACGGGCAAGTGCTAGAGAATATAGTATAGGTTATATTTATACATACCACTATAGTTACTAGTAAATGCATAAAGGATGCACTCGATAACAAAAAGTTAGCTATTAGCAAAATACACAGGAAAGTAAGAGAAAACCATTTCATCACAGAGAGGAATATATGGTTGCTCTTTTGAAGATTATATGAGCCATGCAATCAGTCTTCTATGGCCCCACCATAAATTTCTCTCTAACATTTGAGAACAGTTATATGTTCAATAAATTCAACAATCGTGAGAATAGTCATTGACATTCATTTTTCATGTGATATTTTAAAAGATGTTCCTATCAGAAGAATCCAAGTGTCATTGTAGTGCCAGACACCGCCACACATTTATCATCATCTACTAGCATGGCAGAAGAAACTGCTGATGCTTTGTGAGTAGCGCCTTCCTACTACCGCTATAACTTTAGTGGTTACTGTAAAGGGATATTCATTGAGGAGTACTGTAAGTGAATATTATATAATTAAATTATTTTAATTGTGATTTCGTTTTTAATGCATTATACAACTACATTAATCGACACAACGGAATTAAATTATATGTAAATAATGGAAAAAGTCATCATATCCCTGTATGTACAAATTGGTCTGTCTATAATAGTGAATTCTTTTTCAAAAATAATACTGCAGATTAATCAAGAGATATATTTTTAAAAGTGGTACAATTTTATCGATGGTTCAGAAATAGACAGACTGGATATTATTTCGTGCTTTATTCAAATTTTCGTAAAATAATAGTTACTCATTACCTTAAATTGTAGTCCTATCATAAAATGCATACGAAAAGATTGCGTGCTAATTTAACTACAACTTAATAAGTACATACTGTATATGCACTATACTCTGGTAAAATGAAGAAAAGGAGTATATTTTCTTGCTCATAATACAAAAATCTATTTTTCAAAATATAACTGATATTTTTTATTGAATTTTATTGGATAAACGCCTGTTTACCGAAGAAATTCCTCGATTGCTTAACTTTTAATCTTCACATTTTGGAATACAGGCATTTTTCCAACATAAAATTTGTGATGTAATTCTCAACTAAAACTATTCTACTCACTAATTAGATAAATACAGAAAACTGCGATGGTACAATAAACAAATAGATTTCAGTTTTATAATTAGGAACCTCTGCAAAATTCACAATACTTTTTAACATTAAAGTATATTTTATCATTTAGTTCTAACTATGATCTCATGTCAAATTATTTCTTATGAGTCACAAATACACTCGCATCATGTATATAATTTCTGAGTTACACTATAGTTTTTGTTTACATTTTTATAGATAAATGGTTATAATAGAGTAATTTATTTAAATATGTACTATTAATGTTATGCAACATATAGGCAACAACAATGACAATTTCACATTTATAATTTGATAAAAATATTTTATCATAAAACCGTAACATATTTCAACATAATATTTGATATGAGTATTATAATTTATGGTCACATTTTAGGAATATTATATCCATTGAAAAGAACTATTTTGTTGGGATAAATTATATCTTGCAAATAAAATAAATCATATCTTTACGATATAATAATCTCTAACAGAAGCATAATTTATTCCACTTTGTACCTATACCAAAGGGCAATTAGTGGTATATTAGCATATATATTATCAAAGTACCTATGGATAGACCAACATATCAAACAAATAATAAGTACGTTATACACACACATTTCATCTCTTAAATTAACTAGTTTCCGGCTAATTATTTCATTGAATATATATTCCATGTGGTACTGTATCCTTATGGATTTATAAAAACACACACCATAATCTATCTCTGGATGAACTACCACAAGAATCGTTACTGCATAAATTACCAGGCCATACTTCACTTATTTAATGATAATTTATTGCCTATAGCATCTAAATGACTGGTGTACGAACCGAGCAAATGGATACCATCTATGAAGATACGTAAGATACGCAGTGATGCATATCAGGGATGAGAGAAGTATCGTGCTGATTCATAGGTATCTTCACTTTATCTTAGTACTGCTCTCCATGTTAGAATCTAATCATTAAGCACAATGTAGAGTAATAGAGAGGCTTCAATATAGACAGTGAATGTATTTAGTTGCTTACAGTGGAACAAAGTTCTTGAAGTACTTTAACTTGTCAGTTTGGTATGAAGTACTCCTCTTATATGAGTGCGATTTAAACATCTTCCTATACCACAATATTATTTAGATACATCATTATAGAACTTCATATATCAAACATCACTGCTAGCTCGATGTGAAACAAGAGCTTTCTGTGTTTAGAGATTAAATGACCCTTAGCACATCCATCACAAGGTGAATTGTGAGATATATTTTACTGAACAGTCTGTGCACATATATACGATCCTCTTTATTTCAATATATTAATGTGCTGTGAATATATATAATTATCACTTGTGGTCAATCAAATTCATAATATTCAAATATTATTCAAGTTCAACTCATCTGGTTTATGTATTTCAGGGTCAAAATTAACATTACATAGGTGTGAATATTAAAGTTAAATGTTAATTAAAAAATATAATATAAATATATTTTCATGAACTGTATAGCACTATAGTGTATAGTAAGAGTGTTAAGTGTAAATTTTTTTCAGTAATTTATACAATATTTAATATATTTTATTTATTCTCAAAATCGTTAGAGCTGGAACTATTCTTACAAATGTTCACTGTAACATGGAACTATAACGAATGTTTATTTTAAGGAAATACTTTCATCTATAAGTAGTGAATTTTATATGACATTTATTGTTAAATTAAATAAATCGACCTCTCTTCGTATTTCACGAAATAGTTCCGCCTTTCAATACATATAATATATGAAAAAAGGTAATTTATGGATATATTTTGCATCACGTGGAAATATATTTTCTGCCTATAATATTTCCACTCAATTTTTGAAAATCAGGTGGAACTGCTGTGATTTTATTTCAGATGTCTTCCTTCCTAAATACTTTATATTGACACTATTAGACAACCAAGGGAATGTGACAACTCAGGTAACTACGACAGATTTCATGGCAAATTCTGTGGTGCATTTCTTTCACCATTTCTTTTCCGGAGTCTGTTTGGGGAGGAGATTTTCTGCGGTGAATTTGCCGTGTCTCTGCCTGCTGCTGACACTAAGGCTGAAGAACACTCGTTAGTTACGTAAGAAATGAGGTAAAATATGCATCCTCTGATCGGTACAGTGGAGGCGTTCGATAACTCAGATCTTACCCAATGTCACATTTTTCGACTGATATTTTTTTGAACAAATAAAAAATCAGAGTGATAATGTAAAATACATGACAAAAACGGAAAAAAATTATTATTTCTCTCTATCAAGGTATTCTCAATAGAAAATCCGATGTAATTAAAATATTCATTCAGAATAATAGAAAAACTTCCAATGAATTAAATGGATTAAAAAAAATTCACCTATTTTTCATTGCATATTGTTCTATAAATAATAAATTGCTGCTCAACATATGTTCCGCACCCTATGTCTATTGACACAATCTCGAGAATGCGCTGCGCGCTTATAACCACCTAACACCGAGCGTGCGTTATTAAATTCATTTAATTTATTATGAAATCGAATAGTAATATATATGGTAACAGTGGGCGTGCCGCCCACAAATACCCCTGCCAGGTCATTAAACAATCACGAAGTGTGCAGCACAACAAGCTGCATAACGGCCATATATCTTGATAGTTTCAAAATAAATAATGATTATGAAAACTCGCCACAAACTCTTCGTTTTGCAGTTTCTGGTACTGCACTCTTCATGATTGTTTAATGATCTGGCAGGGGAGGGGCTTATTTTTTTTAACTATATAATTTCGAAAAGACATTATCATATCATCACAAACTATTATAATCGATTTATTTAGCAGTAAAATATCATAAAGTTTGTAGTCTGCATCTTGATTTAAATAAAAATAGTATTTAAAGTAGTCTGCTCGCACTCGAAAGAAATACAGACCAAGAAAAGGAACGTAACATCACATGGTATGAAGATTTCACAGTATTTAATTCTTGTCTTTTGATTACTTTGAGCAATGAATATATATATATATATATAAATATGAGATACACCAATTATAAATATTCAGTATAGTCTACTCAGATATTCCTGAAGACAAATCAAACAATCTACCTATTAATTGGTATTCCCTTGTTTCAATTTCCTAAAGAATCAGAAAAGAAGATACAATGAATAGTGATGTGTGATGAAGTACTCACAGTCCATCCTCAAGTGTTTTCTCTTCATTTCAAGCCAGAGTAATTTGATAGAAATTTTGAGTGAGAACTTTTGGTTTTGGTTTAAAAAACATTATCCTTCCATTAAAAACAAGACATGAACATTTCATATACATAAAATCAGCTGGAGAAGATTAAAGATATAGTTCTTACCTCTACATCGAACTAATATATTATAAAATGATTTAGATATAATATATACGTTAGCTATATCAACATACATAGTGTTAATATTACTTTGATCTATGGGATAATAATTTGATTAAATAAATAATAATTTGTACTTTACGAATATCGATAATCAAATTCGAAATATATTGATGTACAAGGGATTGAATGATTCAATGAACTCTGTTCCACGTATATAACCTAGTTCTTACAGCTCAAACTAAACGGTTTGTTGTACCTAGTAACATATAGATAAATAACAACATTTCCCATAGAAACTTCCTTCGATGATTTAACACTCATCACATCAACTCTTACTGTGACTTATAACATAGAAATATTTCACCTCTCCCTAATGCTGAAGTGACGAAAAGCTAATCCTAACGTAGAAACAGGTGACCGCTAATTTTCCGGTGTGTGAACACAAATTCAGTACTGTGCCTATTCTTTATTACCGGACAGTAAATCATGTGGCAATGAAACTTCCGCAATTAGCAGCAGTTATAAAGTGAAAAATACACGGGGATGTAATTTTCGCACTATATTTATGCGGTCGGAAAAAAGGTAGAGGACATTACAGAGCATTCACTTCATAGGTTTGATAGTTGGAGAATCTACAATTTTGATATATTTTAATTACTGAATGAAAATTCTTAAACTAGAACAGGCACTAGTAGAGCGCATACCTTCGCTGCCGCTTCAATCAATTTTGACCTTTTCGTGACTTTGACCTTCGACTTGATCGCTCCCAAACTTTTACCAGATCGGCAACTTGGTTCAATACTTGCGAAAAACAAGATTATCATCAATTCATGATAACAAGATTACAAATAAATAAATTTCTGTCAAAACATGAACTTCCACAATTGTTAAATATAAAAGCAATGATAATATAATATAGAAAAATAAGAAAATATAGTGGTATTGGTACTACCAGAGAAAAAAGTCTCCGACGTTGCTAATTTCTCAAATCACAATTATCTCATTTATTATTAAATTTTAAAATTTTAAAATTTGTCATTATGCACCCAGACCAATTTAAAAATATTTACAAGCATTACAATTAGTAAAGTTTCTTTTTAGAAAAGTGATATTAGTAACCTGAAAAAAAATCTCTACGATACATTTTTCTTTGACTGTACATGCACATATTAGCAACTCTAATATTGTTCGGTGGTAACCGCTTAATTCGCTTGTAAATAATGGTTTGAAGTTCAAATGGGATTATCTGGCTAATCTGCACAGTGCTAATGGGGCCAGATAAACTAACAACACGCAGAAAGAGAGAGATAGCCAGGCAAGAAACTAACACGCTCTTTTGGTGTGCAGTGCCGTGGTAAGAAAGATTTAATAGTCAGTCGGTGACTAAATTAAGAGACTACTTTTCTAGATATGGATTTGGTCATGTCACCAAATATATCCCCTGAAACAAATGAAATTATCAAGTTTCAAAAATGATTATTGTACTTCTTTTTCCTTTGCACATTAAAGTTTGAATGATATATATTAGTTCTACATATAAAGATATTTTAAAAATGAAACTAAACACAAAAAAACAGCAGTTCATATATGTACTGTATCATTATTTATTTAAGATTTGAATGAAGCAAATTTGCATTTAAATCTTTATTTTATAATTTTAATTCTTCTATGTAACATGAAACTTTAAAATTTCCTATATTAATTTTCGAAATAAATTCTTCATTCTATTACTTTTACCACATATTTTGAGCAGAATGATATCGAATGTGTTTCTTATCTTCTTAAATTAGGTACAATGAGATCGTCTAAGTTTTATGTTCTTTTCTATCCCTATAATAACATTTGGAGGGGGCCCAATTTACGGTTGTTCATAGTAGCTACTAAAATAATGTTGTGGCAGCATAGGCAATTCATTCATTCTTATATTGAATCTTATGCATCTTCTGTGATAACCACGTTTGACAATTCATACTGTAGTTAGAGAGTTATAGATATTAATATTTTATAAATCAAGAAATTATATCAATGTAATATCATCACCGTGTTTAATATTGCCTAAACTTTAGTAGTGTTTTGTATTACCTTTAGTAATACTATGCAATTATGAGAATTTCGAACAACAACTAAATTCACTTACCCCCCCCCCCCCCATGTCTATATATTATAATCTATCCGATGATAAAAATAACATTAGATTCCCATAAAAAGGTATTGATTAGTTAGTTAATTAGTTCATTCATCATCACAATAATTAAGTTAGTGTAATTAATATTACGCGATGTTTATATTTGCTGTCTCCAATTTTATGGAAAATTACTTCCACCATCTTTCCCGTAATATGTTTCCTTTTCCAAATTTTTATATATTTTAATACATTACAATAATTTGAATTTTCAAGACACAATTCGAATTTTTATCCGATTGCACTTCATGTGAAACTCATATAGATCCCTCTTTTAATTTCATTACGTATACTTTCAGTGGAAAATCCTTGTGATTAAGTAAAACGATTTTACAAACATGCCATCTTTATCAAATCTTGATTATCTGTTTGAAATTCAGAATGTCTAAAAACTAGAATGTTAGTACAGTCTCCCCTTTAAACAGTTAAATAAGAAAACGGTAAATATCGTCAGTCTTTTTTCTATAACTGTAACTTTAATGTCAATTGTACTTATTTCTGCATGAATTATTGATTATTATTGATAATAATTAATAGCTACAACTAAATTTGATAAAAAAAATCGAAAGTATTTATTTGCAATGAATTAAATTATCAAAATCATAGAAAGCTAACTAAATAGACGAGGATATAGTAAAAATATAACAATTTGCAAATAATTAGACTTTATTCAATTCATTGATCAAAAATATAATTAAAAAATAATTTCGTTTAAAGTAAGCAAAAAAACTACATAATTTTTTTATATTTATTTCAAGCCCATTTCAAACCATTCTATATTACACAAAATAATTATTTGTTGGTCAATTCCTTCCATAAAACTGTTTCGTGTATTCCATACTAAAGGAAGTAAAATGGCATCAATCCCATCAAATATCATCGAAGAAATTAATGGCTTCATATACTATAATACTAAGCGTTTATTCCTAAATCGTGACTGACAATAAAAGAAAAAGAATGACGATATTCTTCCTATTCCAATTTACATGTAAATTACTTTTCTTCCTCCAATTTGGTATTGAGATGCAAAATGACATTCTGGTAAATTCTTTTCGCTGATATCACAGGGATGAATAAAGTAAGACACTGCTGAAGAATTCACAAGAACTATGGCATTTATCCAATCTTTATCCTAGAGAACAATTTTACGAAGCAAAAGAAAATGGAAGATTCCATGCGACAGCTAAATTAGTGTCGTAAAGAAAAATCTTTCTAATTATATAAAACATTATAAGGTTTTTATGAGACTTCTACTTCTATAAGCATTAATGTATAGTCAGTTATATAGAACAGCCAATCTATTTAGAAATGAATAATATCGTTTAATTTTTATGAAGAGGTACAATTAATTTAATATACGAACATTTATTAAAGACATTAATGCAATCCGCATAAAATTTGGCTCAGTATATATTTTTATACGTATATGATTTAAATTTTTTACCATGTTTGGTGTATAACAATGTACGGAACACTAACGTGACACTGAAGAAAAAGATTCTTCACTCTTTGTTTTGATTTTCAATTTGAACTCTACTAACATTTATTGCAGTTCAGCCTTCGAATAAACTGTAAATAATTTACTGAAAATTATAAACGTCTCTATTTTAAGTTCCTACAAATATTTAAAATTGGATTGAATATACCTATACCTATACCTAGCTATACCTATACCTAGCTATACCTATACCTAGCTATACCTATAACTAGCTATACCTATACCTAGCTATACCTATACCTAGCTATACCTATACCTAGCTATACCTATACCTAGCTATACCTATACCTAGCTATACCTATACCTAGCTATACCTATACCTAGCTATACCTATACCTAGCTATACCTATACCTAGCTATACCTATACCTAGCTATACCTATACCTAGCTATACCTATACCTAGCTATACCTATACCTAGCTATACCTATACCTAGCTATACCTATACCTAGCTATACCTATACCTAGCTATACCTATACCTAGCTATACCTATACCTAGCTATACCTATACCTAGCTATACCTATACCTAGCTATACCTATACCTAGCTATACCTATACCTAGCTATACCTATAACTAGCTATACCTATACCTAGCTATACCTATACCTAGCTATACCTATACCTAGCTATACCTATACCTAGCTATACCTATACCTAGCTATACCTATACCTAGCTATACCTATACCTAGCTATACCTATACCTAGCTATACCTATACCTAGCTATACCTATACCTAGCTAACATTCTACATTCTAGACTCCATTTAAATTTGAAAAAAACATTTGTTGTTGAGTTTCCATTATAAAAATATTTGAAGGCATAGAAAATTAAATAAAAGCTATCAATTTCCATGAAGTTTGCAGCAAAATGATGATAAACATCAGCCTCATTGATTAAAACAATAAAAACTTGGAGGGGACCTTAAAACACTTCAATAAAATAAACAACAAAATAATAATTGGCAATTACATTCGCACTATAGAGTAATAAAGAGTATATAATATACATATATTGATATATAATATACTCAAAGAGGTGTTATACTGTTCAACCTTGAGTCACTTCAACTATCATCGTTTAATCTGCATATATTCAAATAAGCAATCTAAATGCATATCGGTAGAATTGTCAGTTATGAACATTGAAGGTTAGGTACTATCGGTTATGATGTACTATCAGAGAAAAGAGTCACTGTGATGATGTACTATCAGAGAAAAGAGTCACTTTGATGATGTACTATCAGAGAAAAGAGTCACTGTAATGATGTACTATCTGAGAAAAGAGTCACTGTGATGATGTACTATCAGAGAAAAGAGTCACTGTGATGATGTACTATCAGAGAAAAGAGTCACTTTGATGATGTACTATCAGAGAAAAGAGTCACTGTAATGATGTACTATCAGAGAAAAGAGTCACTGTGATGATGTACTATCAGAGAAAAGAGTCACTGTGATGATGTACTATCAGAGAAAAGAGTCACTTTGATGATGTACTATCAGAGAAAAGAGTCACTGTAATGATGTACTATCTGAGAAAAGAGTCACTGTGATGATGTACTATCAGAGAAAAGAGTCACTGTGATGATGTACTATCAGAGAAAAGAGTCACTTTGATGATGTACTATCAGAGAAAAGAGTCACTGTAATGATGTACTATCAGAGAAAAGAGTCACTGTGATGATGTACTATCAGAGAAAAGAGTCACTGTGATGATGTACTATCAGAGAAAAGAGTCACTGTGATGATGTACTGTCAGAGAAAAGAGTCACTGTAATGATGTATTATCTGAAAAAAGAGTCACTGTGATGATGTACTATCTGAAAAAAGTGTCACTGTGATGATGTACTATCAGAGAAAAGAGTCACTGTGATGATGTACTATCAGAGAAAAGAGTCACTGTAATGATGTACTATCTGAAAAAAGAATCACTGTGATGATGTACTATCAGAGAAAAGAGTCACTGTAATGATGTACTATCAGAGAAAAGAGTCACTGTAATGATGTACTATCTGAAAAAAGAGTCATTGTGATGATTTACTATCAGAGAAATGAGTTACTGTTATGATGTACTATCAGAAAAAGAGTCACTGTCATGATGTACTATCAGAGAAAAGAGTCACTGTGATGATGTACTATCAGAGAAAAGAATCACTGTGATGATGTACTATCAGAGAAAAGAGTCACTGTAATGATGTACTATCTGAAAAAAGAGTCACTGTGATGATGTACTATCAGAGAAAAGAGTCACTGTAATGATGTACTATCAGAGAAAAGAGTCACTGTAATGATGTACTATCAGAGAAAAGAGTCACTGTAATGATGTACTATCAGAGAAAAGAGTCACTGTGATGATGTACTATCTGAGAAAAGAGTCACTGTGATGATGTACTATCAGAGAAAAGAGTCACTGTGATGATGTACCATCAGAGAAAAGAGTCACTGTGATGATGTACTATCAGAGAAAAAAGTCACTGTAATGATGTACTATCAGAGAAAAGAGTCACTGTGATGATGTACTATCAGAGAAAAGAGTCACTGTGATGATGTACTATCAGAGAAAAGAGTCACTGTGATGATGTACTATCAGAGAAAAGAGTCACTGTGATGATGTACTATCAGAGAAAAGAGTCACTGTGATGATGTACTATCNGTGATGATGTAGTATCAGAGAAAAGAGTCACTGTGATGATGTACTATCAGAAAAAAGAGTCACTGTAATGATGTACTATCAGAGAAAAGAGTCACTGTGATGATGTACTATCAGAGAAAAGTGTCACTGTGATGATGTACTATCAGAGAAAAGAGTCACTGTGATGATGTACTATCAGAGAAAAGAGTCACTGCATGATGCAAATTCCCGAATTACAGTATTTCTCATTTCTTACTATTTTCAAATCCAGACCAATTTTAAAATATCTCAAATTCATAACATTCAGTAAAGTGTCATTTTTTGGAAAGTGAAATCAGTAAAGTGCGATAAAATCTTTAGAGATAGATTTATATTTTACTCTTCCTATATTAACTAACATAATCTAGGGCATCTACACTTTTTTAACCTGACCCTTATATACTAGTCCCGCTAAGCAGTACATACTAGTCACTCTAACCAGTATGTGAAATAGTTATAATTATTTTGCTTAACAATTCGTAATTATACACCGCAAGAATTATACATATATTGTATGAAATTACTAATGAGAGAAAAGTGTAAATACTAAACAAAGAATTGAATGAAGAAATGTCTCAGTGGAATAATTTCTAAACGTTTATAAGCTTTTACGAAAAAAGTCAGAATCCATCAATTAGGAACATCAGCAAACAAAGCATCTATAGCACAATCTGCTCAGTGTTTGCCCTTCTTTATAAATTAGAGGGATTTAATCCTTTATAGCTATACACAATCACCCTCTGTGATAACTACTGTTTGTAGAACGCATGGGAATCGAACACATTTAGAGGGACAACCTATAGGACTAACATTTAGTTGGACAACCTATAGGACTAACATTTTGGGGGACAACCTATAGGACTAACATTTGAGGGACAACCTATAGGACTAACATTTAGGAGGAACAACCTATATATATAACGAACAATTAGAGGGACAACCTATAGGACTAACATTTTGGGGGACAACCTATAGGACTAACATTTAGAGGGACAACCTATAGGACTAACATTCAGAGGGACAACCTATAGGACTAACATTTAGGAGGACAACCTATAGGACTAACATTTTGAGGGACAACCTATAGGACTAACATTCAGAAGGACAACCTATAGGACTAACATTTAGGGTGACAAACTATAGGACTAACATTTGAGGGACAACCTATAGGACTAATATTTTGGGGGACAACCTATAGGACTAATATTTTTGGGGACAACCTATAGGACTAATATTTTTGGGGGACAACCTATAGGACTAATATTTTTGGGGACAACCTATAGGACTAATATTTTGGGGGACAACCTATAGGACTAACATTTGAGGGACAATCTATAGGTTGATCGTTTCACTCTAAAGATATAATGGTTGTTGGGATAATTAAATTGATCTTTATTTCCATACCATGTTCACTTTTCTCCGGTAAAAAGGCCTAACAATTTACATTGCTTGAGATACAGTTGTTGATATCGTGAGATTGAAAATACATATGTTAACTTTAATCATAAAAAAATTATAACTAAATATATAGGCAACCACAAATTAAACTTATGTCACTAAATGCGAAGGTTTAAACAATAATGTGAAAAATTTCAAATAGAAAATCCAGAAAAATTTAATTTAATTTGAGTAGCAAATGATATCTGCTACAAATTCTGTTACAATATTATGAGGAATATAGTTAAAGTAAATAAATTGATTGCAACTGTGGTAAAAAGTAATATATGCATTTTTGTTGTGCTCGACTCTAATTCTATTAACAGTTTACAGAATGTGATATTTGAGAATATCATTTTTACATTGAATTAAAATAGAGTTGCTGTAACAGTTATGAAGTAATATTCGCTTTTATAACAACTTATAATTTCACGATATGCGTCTGAACTATATAGAGAATTATGTTGACTCTTGCATGTCTAGTCACTAAATAAGCAGTGGGTTTTGATTAAAATTATATCTACCAGTTTACTTTTATTCTATTTGTTTACTTATATTCTATATATTAAATTATTAGCTACATGAAGGCATCTGGCAGAGACTATTTTTCTCTGATAGTACATCACCATTATCAACGGATGAACATCATTACCCATTAACATTAGCATAGCTCAGGAAGTAACTATATGAATTACCTTCAACATGCAGTTCATCATTCTACCCCCAAAGAAATACTTGACAAACAAGTCAGAAAGTCTCTGAAAAAATGGTCCTTTTGACTAATTTGGCTGCGATTTATCTTGCGGTTGACACAGCTCTCATCTTACTTCTCTCTAATGAGCTTCTCTCAAAAATAAACTTTGTTAATGAGCTAGAAATGAGTTGAGGTGACACTTGAGCGGAAACTAACCTCGATAATTTATGTCTTTTCATAACTCATCTTAAGGGAAACATTCTAGGGAAGCATTGGGGAAATTGAAATGAAACAACTAGGTATTATATCCGTGAGAAGAGTTGTAGCGAAATGAGATATTAGGTACCCCACAAAATCTATTTTTGAGGTAAAAATGAAAGTAAGGATTGGAATGTTGAATACGCAATTCTCAATTCTCATGTTAGATGCATGTAACGAAATAATGTTTAAATCAATAAAAAAAAGTTTATACAGTAAAAAATAGTATTTATACAGTTTTGTTCTTCATTTTTTATTCTTCTTCATTCATCATTTTCAATTTTTTACTCATAACTATGATTGGTCCTCATTGATTTAAAGCTTACGATGCTTTCCTGTAACATGAAAATATTAACTAAAGTTGAGTCAACAAGATACTCTAAATTCATAGAAAAACTCCCTAACTAGATAGAAAATATTTCCTATTTGCGACCACCCACATGCTACAACTTTGTCATTTTTTAATGTAAACATTTCAGGATACACAAACAAGGATAGAGTTTATGAGTTTGTCTCTCCTATAGTTTGTTATCGTTGTTAAAATGACTAAATCTTTTACATATAATCACAGTACGCACTATATGCAAATAATAACATGGATGAATTAGGCATAAAAAAAACTTTAGAAATTAGCAAACATATTCTCAGTTCTTCGTTTAATTCATTCTTTTAATTAGATTTAAATATTAAATTTGCGAATTAATATTATATTTATATTTCCGACATCAGTTTAAAATCTCATAAAGAAATAATTTGATGTACGCACGTGGAGCAAAAAATATGAAAATGAATAAAAAATTAGTTATAATCTCAATTTTTCGTACTTGTTTTACTATCGTCTCATTTAACAAACCACCCATAAATTGAATGATAATTGTTTACGTTGGGAACATAATCACCTGCATGCAGATTTCCCCTGTAAGTTCTTTCCAAGGCTTCATGAAGGTATTCGCACTGGAGAAAAGAAGTCACTAAAGTTACTAAGTACAGATATTTCTTTGTTTGATAGTTCACAATAGTAACTATTCTTCTCTTCAATGTTTGTCAATTATTACAGCTACTATATTGTCCTATGATAATTATAAAATTCAATAACATATGACTTACGTATAGGAAATTATTTAAAATATTGAATCTTGCAATAAATAGTTATTGCCTCATTAAAGAATTTAAAGGGGCAGTGCAGTCAAAATTATAAGCTTTGAAAAAAATTAATTAAGTTATATTAGTAATTTCGCTACTCTTTATAAGACTTTTATAAGACTTTTATATAAAATAAAATGTAGCGCCATGGTTTAAGAGTGAGCGGCCATCTTTGTTTTCAACTGGCAATGGATAGGTATTTACAACTAATATAGGTTAAGTAATAAGTACGTTACTTATTGAATAACATACAGTGTGTCCAGAAAAAATGTATCCACTGCCTTGAATTTACCTTATTTATCATTCTAAGATAATATTCAAAATATATTGATACCATAGATACGTAGATTAATATTAATAAATTGTAAATAGTTCTTATAAGATATACTCGATGGCAGTGGATACATTTTTTGCGGACACACTGTATATATTGTAAATCAATTCTAAAAGTAGTATAAACATTTTAGAAGATCTATTGCATTGAAATTAAGAAATGTATTAAGCCCCAGTACTTTATCTGTAACAATAAACTTTTAAATTTCAGAATAGGCATACCTATTATATACTCACATTTCAGAAGAATGAATTCTCATATATTTAATGTTACCTAATATTTTAAACAAAAAATCTGAAACTTCTTAGTGAAAGTAATACCTCTTTAATATTATAACTTAGATTTTTCGGCAAATAATTATTTTGAATATTTTATCATTGATGCCTTCATTGTGAAAATATTTTATAAGATAATATATATATATGTGTTTTCAGGACATATTTGTTCAAACAAATTGTATAATTATTAAGATGAAAGTTTTTAAATTATTCATTATTATGATGAAAGTTATTAAATTAATATTTATTATGATGAAAGCAGTACAATAAATAAATCAAATTTAGTCGAGTCTCTGTGATATAAAAATGATTTGAAAATTGTACACCAAAGGACAGAGCTTAAAGACTTTACCGTTTTTATCGTCCAAGGAATCTCAGAATATCCAATGACAGAGAATATGAAGAGGTCACAGATAGTAACTCGATATGTTTGTTCCACTCCAAAAACTCCTGCAATGCACAAGATATTCCCAAATTCTTTCAGGAAATTTCGAAAGGTAGTCAGTAAAAAAAATAACCTTAGATTGATTTAAGCTGCTTACAGATAATATAATTAAACTTATTCTTACCATATATCCCTTCGTAAGGCCATTATAATTATATAAAATTTTGGATATTTGAACTGTTGTGTCACGATTAATATCCTTTTCTCAAGAATTACCTTATCTTGTATAGTTCCATTCTTCCGTTTGGTCAAGAGGAATATTTAAATACAAATAATTAGTTTCCGAATGACATGATTAGTTCCTTTACAGTATGGGCCACAAAAAATGTTTCCGCTTTTTCAAATACTTATAAATCGTTAGCCAAAAGACGAAAAAACTGTATCTTGGACTCTTTTTCTCCGCCTTTTATTTTACTATTAACAGGTAAAAAAAATTTAAAACCGATGGAAATAGTTTAAGAACAGGTAAGCATAGAGTGAGGGTGATTATTTTTGTCATTGCGTGAAGGTTATTCTTAGAGCTAACTCTGTGATTTTACTTACTAGAAGGCAGTGAATAAAAAGAAAAACATAAATTGTAGACATTTTAATACAGGGTGCTTACACTTCTTCCTTGGAAACTATTTGGAAATAGAACAACTTTAGTGACATTTTGATCTCATTGAAGATTTCACTATGAATATTTGTCATTTGCTTCTAATTGCATGGTTAAGGCCCGCTTCACAGTTGCATTTTTGAAAGCGCGGAAAAGAGGCTCTTCTTAAAATGTGTTCACACTTGCGTTTTTTATCGCTTCAGTAAAAATTTATTGTTATTCTTCCATCAGCGATGAAAAAAAAAAAATTCGATGAGATCAAATTGTCACTAAAGTTGTTCTATTTCCAAATAGTTTCTAAGGAAGTGTAAGCACCCTGTATTAAAATGTCTACCATTATAATTTTTTTCCTTTTATTCACTGCCTTTTAGTAAGTAAAATCACAGAGTTAGCTCTAAGAATAACCTTCGCGCAATGACAAAATAATCACCCTCACTCTTTGCTTACCTGTTCTTAAACTATGTCCATCAGTTCAAAATTGCTTTTTACCTGTTAATAGTACAATAAGAGGCAGTGAAAGAGAGACCAAGATACAAATTTTTCGTCCATTGGCTAACGATTTACAAGCATTTGAAAAAGCGGAAACATTTTTGTGGCCCATACTGTAAAGTATATTTAGATCTCAAACAATTAATGCTCCTTCAGAATAGACCTAATAAAGAAACATTTGCATGTTTTCATTTTCTACATCGAAATAATTAAATCTACTCAGCTACTTACTATATTTCTATTTTTTTTTGAATGAAAAAAAAATATGAAAGAATTTCAAAAAATATTAAAAAAAATATATTTCTAAATATTCAATTCTATTTCTAAATGAATGGTCTATACTCTATAGTATAGACCCTACATTGAGAAATAAAATACTGTATTGCCTTTGAAGTAATTAAGTATTGGATATTAAATGTAACTAACAATACACAATGGGCCACAAAAATGTTTCCGATTTTTCAAATACCAATAAATCCTTATCCAATGTTCGAAGGAATTTCATCTTGGTCTTATTTTTTTCCGCCATTTAATGTACTATTATTAAATAAAACAATTCTGAAATATACATAGGCCTAGATTTTTCTCTCTTGTAAATTGGAATGAGGTAGCAATGTTATATATATTGTTGGTCTTAAGAAATTGTTAGTCGTTCTTTTGGTAGCTTTCAGGAAAAATAGAAAACATTTTTGTGACCCATACTAGGTGTATAGTGTACGTATAATGTGACTCCAGAAAATATTAAATAAGTCTGCGGAGATTAGTTACCCCTTTTTAGTAGAAAATATATAAACTACATCGAAATGACTATATTAGGGGGATAGTTTATAACATCAAAACATCATTTTCATTATTATTCTTGTTTCTAATATCCAATCATCAACAATATCATTTTTTATCTGGTCAGACTGTGAATTCAATCATTTTATTAATTTCCAATCTGGCAATATAGTATGAGACAAAAAACGGGAACGAAATTAAAAAAATTATATCTTTAACAAGAACCATCTTATCTCCGTGTTTTTTTTTTTAGCTAATGCATAGTTTTGTTAGCTTCAACCTCATCTTTCGTTTGTTTTCATATTCCTAAAAGTTTTTCTACAGGATGGTCATAATTGTAGAGGGTGGTGAAATCAGATCACCAATCTTATTTACATCTACCAATTAAACTGGTTAAACAATAAAATCCTGAAGCAGAGCGACTCCTAACACTGTCATATAACATAAAATTAACTGGTTTAATCATCTAATAAATATATAACCCTATTGATTTACTAATAGTTACTTATATTTATCAGTAAAAGTGTGATAGATTTTGTTTTCGATTCTTCATTAAATTCCTTAAAATTATCAATTAATTAACCATAACAATTTTAGTTTTTTGCATCTCTTGCCAAATAACTACTTTAAATTATTCGCTAATTCCGGCTTCATTTTCACGCCTCAATACTGTTCACATGGTGATTCGTTAACATCGTTCAAAAGTAGGTAGTCAAATATACAATTTATATTAAAAAGAACAAAAAATTAAACTAAACCTTTTTTCGAATAATTATTACTAACTTGTTTAATCTAGATTATATTTCCCATAATGCAAAGATATACCGAAATCAATTAATCAATATTTTATTTGCTCTTACCTGCATGATATATAAGCTTCAGATTATTAATAAAGCTTTACACATAATTACACATATTGATCAATTAAATTATACGTTTAGTGAGGAAAAAATGTGAATGATTAAAAAATAGTAATGTACTACGACAAATAAATAAAAGTCTGGACAACATCACCTCATTTAGTAAAAACAAGTTGTTCAATTAGTTGCCAAGGTAAAGGCAGGTAAACATCTGAAACCTTAGTATGCACATGACGTCATTTTTCCAGTCAC
Source organism: Caprella mutica (assembly GCA_947561585.1). Taxonomy (NCBI): domain Eukaryota; kingdom Metazoa; phylum Arthropoda; class Malacostraca; order Amphipoda; family Caprellidae; genus Caprella; species Caprella mutica. The sequence continues at coordinate 34,917 of CANNZV010002696.1, read as the reverse complement.
TATCACCGATATAGTCTGAACTTTACTCGAGATTTCCTTCCTGCATCGCTGCTAACTTTATAAACTTTCCTTCCCTATTTTTTGCTGACAACGATTACTGTAAAATAAACACAAAAACTATCTTTTCATGACAGCTGTATAAATTTGGAATATAAAATATTATCCAGTTTGTTGTACGGTTAGAATTTGAGAGGAAAACAACCTGGTTACATTTTAACTTAGGAAAAGTAAAGATAATTCTAATTAATTCGACTTTTCGTTGATTGATAAAAGTTATATGTAAATATGATCAGATTTTTATCTTCAACTAATCTTTTTCTATACCATTGGAATACATTAATAAATGAAATCTTTTAAATATCATTAAAATAATGCAGACTAATGCAAGGGAAAACCTACATCTTCCTTTTCTCTTCTTTTTCATTTTCTTTCACCCCAATTATTTTAATACTTGTTTCAAATATTCTAGAAGTTCTTAATTCTATCTTTGTTATCCCCTACGAAACATCACCTTATTCTGATTTTATTTTGATATGAACATTGAATAACAAATCAAAACTTTTAGATTGCGCTTGCAAGTGACCTCAGATTCACATTCTGACTGTCAATAGATAGCCCGATCTAGCGAGAGCGAAATGGAGTGTCTGTAGGCTATAAGTCACCATATCCTGAATGCGTTACCATCGCAGTTCTTCGGTGTTCCGGTCGGAAGGGGTGTAGACTCCAGCCATCGTTACGATAAATGGTTCCCATAAATCACAGATTAGGGGATTGAGTAGAATGCCCCTATAAATAAACTGGAATTCAACAAACTGACCTTATATGTAGAAACATACTCACACATTCAAAATAATATCAGTTAGGGATAAAATTCAAATATTTTCATAGTTCTTAGAGAATCTCATTCGATTCATAATAATCAAAAATTAATGCTTTTTCAAGTTATGAATTCTATTAAAATCTTACATTATTCTCTTTATATATGTTTAAGTGTTGTAAGATCTTAATACTAAGAAAGAAATACATCACTTACATTTTTCTAATTAGATTCAATATTTCTATATAATGATTACATAATTATAATACTCTCTATACTTTAGATTATTTTAAATTAAATTATATTAATGATGATGTAAATGTACGTATCACTTCTTTATCATCCGATATCTTTTAGTCAGGATCGAATACATGTGAATGAAGACTTAAAAATATTTTTCAATAAAATCTTTCCTTTCTTTCTAATCAGATATCATTCATTCACACCATATTATAATTACCATTAAGAAACAAATAAGGTTTGCCACTAATTACTTCTCTGGCATTTAATTAGAGTGCTAATCACCTAATCCTCTTCAAATTGTTTTCAAAAGTTACTGCCTCTTCTTTCGTTGCGTACAAACAAGATAATCCATCAGTAAGCCATCGTGAAAGGGAGCCTCTCTCACGATGCAGACAAATGCCTCTAAGATGCTCAGTCCAGAGCAAGAAGGTTAGGCACTTAATGCGCCATTATTTGCATCGATGGAGGGTTGCTTCACAAAAAGATGGCTATTTTATATTGCGATTTATTTTTTAATCTGCATCTCGACTTGTCTAATATCTTATCCTTCAACATACATTGTATATCAAATATGTTTTGCCCAAAATGTAAAGAAATTCTTTCTATTTTCATCACCTGAAACGTCCTGTGTTGTTGTGAAAATAATTTTTTTTAATAATAACTTAATTAATTTATTCAATATAAATGTTACACTATGTATTAAAGAACATCTTTTATTTTACAATATACAGTGGGGGGGGGGGGGGGAGGGGGGGAGAGGCAAATATTCGTACACATCAAAATACTTATTTTCTTATATGTAAAACACTCAACTAAAACAAAAAAATTGTACATTATATGCATAAAGATGCATATAGTATTACAATATAATAATAAACTGGAATAATTTATATTCTAACAGAAATAAGTGCACTTTTTTTAATTTTAACTCGTGAAAAAAAGTATTCGTACATAACAAAAAAACGTATTATCTATATTCAATATCTTTTATTTTATTTTTATCTTTTTTACATCTTATATTTAATATCCTATATTTATACCTGAGTTCAATAGCTACCAGTCTATTCCTCTACGTGATGATTTTCACCGTTTAAGTGGTATCTTAAACCATTATTCTTGACATTATATGTATTATCTTCAATGTTCTTGTGCTCTTTTCCCAATTTGATTCTTCTTGTTTTTACTGGAAAATATTGTCATTTTTTAAATTGATTTTTCAAATTTTCTCATAAAAATTTTCGACTGTGTTCAAGTCTGGGAATTGATTTGGGAATTACCATTGAAATATACAAGAAAATGGTTTGCTAAAAATAACGTTGATCTCCTGCAATGGCCAAGTCAGTCATCAAACTGGAACTCAATGGAGAAATTACGGAGATATTTGAAAATATCACTGTGGCCCTCATGGGCATCTGCCAAATTTCCTGTCTTCCGAAATTTGCCAACCAAAATTTGAATTTTCCTTCTATCAAGTACATTGTTCCTGCTAAAATATCTCCTGCACTGCTTCTATGTCAGAAGAACTGATTTGGTGGAAAAGTACGATTCGATGATTTGTATCCACTGCTGCGCAGTATAGCGTCCAGCTGGATCTATATTGATGTCAAAAGAATCTCACAGGGCTGCTGTTTACACCACGTGAAAAATATGTGAAAAAAGTTTTGTAAAACACAACTTTGCGATGAAAAATAAAATATGACTCTGTTTCGGACCACCCTTATATGATCATCACTGATCTTCTTCTATATATGACATACGCGATAATTTTACAATAGATAGATATGACAAGAAAAAAAATTATATTTTCTTCCACCCTCTGCTAAATCATAATTTAGGTTCAACGATTGCATTTTCTCTTTTGGAAAACATGATTGAATATTGTAGACTCAATCCTGTCGTAACAATAATTCGTATTCCATCTCTTAAATGATTGACAATAGAAATTATCAAATAAGAAATTCAATATCGCAAATACCTCCTTCCTCAATGTGGTGCACCGAAAATTGGGCCCAAGACAATTGTGCCACGGCAATTGGGCCCCATGTCAATAGGGCCCCAAGACATTTGAAGCGAGTCTACTGTTTAACTTAATTGAAAACCATTGTTACTGTAATTAATAGTGTTGTGACAATATATTTTTGGCATAAATATATGATCTTCAGCATATTTAAATAAAAATATTCCTTAAATGAAAAATATTCTCGTTGTGAAAAATATAATCTTTTCATGAATAAATACCTACTACGTTTTATGAAACTATTATATTTTTCTATTCTGAGATAGTCCAAGTAATCAAAAAATTCCTAGATACAGTAGAAATACTCTATAGTTAACTCCTGTGTAGTGAATGAGTTAGGATGTAGCCAATAGAAAATTAGAATATAACTATAGAAATGAGACAATGAAAATAAGAATATAGGTATTGAAGAAGATGAAACAATAGAATATAAGAAAGTAGGTATTTTAGATTTTAGAAGACCGTTGCTCCTTAACGTTACAATACCTCCTCACTAGTGTCACTAATACCTCCTCACTAGTGTCACTAATACCTCCTCACTAGTGTCACTAATACCTCCTCACTAGTGTCACTAATACCTCCTCACTAGTGTCACTAGTACCTCCTCACTAGTGTCACTAGTACCTCCTCACTAGTGTCACTAGTACCTCCTCACTAGTGTCACCAGTACCTCCTCACTAGTGTTACTAATACCTCCTCACTAGTGTCACTAATACCTCCTCACTAGTGTCACTAATACCTCCTCACTAGTGTCACTAATACCTCCTCACTAGTGTCACTAATACCTCCTCACTAGTGTCACTAGTACCTCCTCACTAGTGTCACTAGTACCTCCTCACTAGTGTCACTAGTACCTCCTCACTAGTGTCACCAGTACCTCCTCACTAGTGTTACTAATACCTCCTCACTAGTGTCACTAGTACCTCCTCACTAGTGTTACTAATACCTCCTCACTAGTGTCACTAATACCTCCTCACTAGTGTCACTAATACCTCCTCACAAGTGTCACTAGTACCTCCTCACTAGTGTCACTAATACCTCCTCACTAGTGTCACTAATACCTCCTCACTAGTGTCACTAATACCTCCTCACTAGTGTCACTAATACCTCCTCACAAGTGTCACTAGTACCTCCTCACTAGTGTCACTAATACCTCCTCACTAGTGTCACTAATACCTCCTCACTAGTGTCACTAGTACCTCCTCACTAGTGTCACTAGTACCTCCTCACTAGTGTCACTAGTACCTCCTCACTAGTGTCACTAGTACCTCCTCACTAGTGTTACTAATACCTCCTCACAAGTGTTACTAATACCTCCTCACTAGTGTCACTAGTACCTCCTCACTAGTGTTACTAATACCTCCTCACTAGTGTTACTAATACCTCCTCCCAAATGTTACTAATACCCTCTCCCCACCCCCCGGTTACTAATCCCCCCCCCCCTGTTACCAGTAAGTGAATTGACTGTGGAGTGTCACTCAATTTTCCCACCACCTGCCACATCAGTGCTGGAGAGGGTAAGAGTGGGTGACGCTAAGGACATCACAATGAAGCAATTTAGTCTGCAGATGATAGCAATGGAGGAGTTATCTCTCGCCCTGGTAGAGATGGTAAAGGATATATAAAAAGATATTGATGTACAAATGGGCCTATGAATTTATTGGGACTGATATTTAAATTATTTATTCAGATTTCAGGAACCAGTAAAATTATTCAAACTCATCCAAATGGTGTAAGATTCACCACCTTCTGTAATCGCATTATAATTTTGAACGTTCTACTAATAACATTACAACACCTATAATTTAAATGATTGAGTTTAATTGATATATGAGTAGATTATAATCATTATTATTGATTTTCTTTTTTAAGATGTGATTTGGAAATAGGACCTTGTTAATTGGATCAATTGAAAGTTTATATTATTTGAAATAGGCCTATAGTATCAATTTATGAATATATCCCAGCATAGTAATAATATTCTTCTATTAAATGAAATAGATTCAAAAAATTAATATATCATTTTACCAGAATCTACTGATATTTATGTTTCCAAAGATTAATTTTATTAAATGTATTTTCAAGTCATTTTAATGTAATTCAAAGATATATATATTTTTATATATGTATATAATTCATAAATTTTTTACATAAAGTAACCTGTGTAGTTTGTTATCTAATTATATAAAGATTTCTTAGAAACAAATTCAAAAATATGAATATATTCAATGTTATGATATTACAATAAATATTAAATTTAAGTGAAATGAGTCAAAGTGAATGAGTCAAAGTGAATGAGTCAAAGTGAATGAGTCAACTCTAACATTGGGAATTTTCAGATAATGGTCTGAATAAAGTAACACCAGAAATGGGGTCACTTTATCATCAAGAATTTGGTCAATTGACTCGTTTGAGTCAATTGACTTTGAACAACCGGAGTAGAAAATAACAAGCTTGTTCTTCCTATTAGTTCGTATTTACTTTATCAAACCGTCAATATAATCAATATTGTAATATGAACGGCATCTGTCTGTCCGTCACACTAACCTAACTATGTAGATTACGTGCACTCGGTAGAACGCACAGTCAATTTGACTCAAAATTTGAGTCTTCAGTTTGACCCAAAAGTGGCTCAAAAATGTGAGTCAATTTGACTCATCCTAACATTATACTCAAAAAAAAGAGTCATATTGACTTCAAATTCATAGTCAGATTGACTCAGGTAGTCAATCATGAAATAGACTCCAATATTGGAGTTTTGCAGCCTTGACTCAAACGATGAGCCAGGTTGACTCGTAATTTTTTTTCAGAGCATACCTTCGCCATCGCTTATAAATGACCTTGACCTCAACCTTTGACCCGCTTACTCTCAAAATCTAATAAACTGCTAACTGGATAATAACCAATCGTCCCACCAAGTTTCATGCAATATAGTTGAATACTTTTTGAGTTATTAATGACCTTGACCTTGATCTTTGACCAGATCTCTCCCAAAATTCTACCAAATGGTTCCTGTATATTGATCAATCGTCCCACCAAGTTTCATGCAATATGGTTCAATATTTTTTGAGTTATAAATGACCATGACCTTGACCTTTGACCGGGTCTCTCCCAAAATTCTAACAAATGATCACTGGACATTGACCAAATGCTTCACCAAATTTCAGGCAAATTGGTTGAATACTTTTTCAGTTATGCGAATAACAAGATGATAAATAAATAAATAAAAAAATGCCGGGTAAAATATAACCTTCCGCAAATTTGCGAAGGTAATTATACGGTTGGTAAACACTGGTAGCATGGATACGAAAATAAAGAGTTAAATAAATTTTTATAATAACAAAATTTAATTTAATTTCTTTCAGTTGAAAATTTCGAGTAAAATTGTGATCTTCTTGGATTTATTTAGTGTTCATAAAAATGATTTATTACAAAACCCGTCATTTTTATGACAAGTGTTCACTAGTCTTTGATAGTACAGTGGCACTCCTCTATATAGTGAACTCCTGTGAAGTGAATCTACTTACATCTGTGCTGAACATATTTAGTTCATTCTGCCACAAATATTCGTAAATTTTACACGAATCTTTATATAGTAAGTTAATGATATTTCATGGAAGAGTTAACTCCTCTATAGTGAAGTCATGTGTAGTGAACCATCCTGATTTTTAGAGTTTTAAGAAAGGAAATACCCTGTAAAATATTTCAAAAAGAGAGAAATTATTTTCTAGTCTGCCATGTAAAGGTCAGATTTCTATTCATCTCTTAAATTCACTATAGTATAGAGTAAAACAAACTCTCTATAGTGAAGTAGTAGTAGTTCACTATAGAAGAGTTCTACTGTAATAGCATGCACGGATGTTAAATTGATGCCAGAAAAAAACCCACGCCCAATAATCCCCCCCCCAAAAAATTAATTCTCACGCGCACACTTGAAATATTTACAATTCATATATCATCCTAAACAATAGGGCATACTCTTATAAGCATACTCCTATATACATATTGTCTCTCTCTCTCCTATATACATATATTACTCTTCATTTCTATTTTTATCTCCTCTATTTTCATTCTCATTCCATTCCTACCACTTGCTTGCATTTTCGCTCAAACTCTGTGATTGCGCTCTCACTCTCGCTCCCACTCTCGCTCTCATTCTCTCTCCCTGTGTCTCTTACACTTTGTTATTATATAATTTTTTTTTTCATTCCATTTCTAGCTGTTTGTTACATTTTCGCTCAAACCCTGTGATCGCTCTCTCTCACTCTCTCTCTCTCTCTCTCTCTGTCTTTCTGTCTCTAACACTTTGTTATAATTTTTAATTGATGTTTCCTTTTCATAAACATTGCCTCTATATCCTATTTCTCCATATATACATATCTTGTACATTATTACATTAACTATATTACCTGACACTTTCATTCCTATTTTTATCTCCTCTATTTTCATTCATTCCATTTCTAGCACTTTGTTGCTCTGACATTTTTCTCTCCCTGTCTCTCACACTTTGTTATTATTTTTAATTGGTGTTTTCATTTATCTTACACTGGTGGTTACATTGTCTATATCTATTTCATTCTATTGCTTCTTTCTATATCATTCTCCTTTCCGTATATCATTCTATTTACCTAAATAAGGTTTATATTACTCCCACTCTCAGTGGCCTTCTCTTTTATTGTTCCATGTTGTTATTCTGCTTACATATCGCAGGGTGAAAAGTTATGTGACATTATCTATGCCACAACTTTCGTGGCATACATGCCGTGGCTTCTAATTTCTCACGGTATGCCGATGCTAACGAACTCTATTATATATGTATTAATAATTTTTATCTCTATCAAAATCATCACCCTTGATTTAAATAATGACTACTTACTAACCCCTAACCTTAAGCCATACGCGGCGCCACCATATAATATAGTATATATTTCTTCCTATGAGCCATACGCAGCGGTATATACCCACCATATAATATAGTATATATTTTTTCCTGTGATTTACATTAATTATCCCCCCACCCCCATTCACATAAACTATTCTCACACACACACTATTCCTAGATTCCAACATTATTCTCCACTCTCATTACACAACCATATATCTAATATCCATGTGTATTTCAAAACATCATCAGGGTAAACTATTTTCGTCACTTGCAATTCAAAATGAATTTTGAATTGCCTGTTCCTCAAATAGTTTCCCCTGATTCTGTGTTGAAATAATTTACCACCACCTAATTATCCATATAAATTTTAAATTAATGTCACAGTCCCCCCTCTAAGAGGTCATAGATATTTTCTTTTCTTTCCATAGACAGAGGGGGTAGACTGAGGTAAATTTCCCCTATTTATTATGAAAGCTTAATTTCCAAATAATGGATGAAATAGATGATTTGTTTGTAAAGAAACATTAAAGTGATGATGTTTTGTACGACGAGGAATCCGAATATGTAATCAGATTTGTTGTAAACCCAGTCAAAAAAATGTTAGGGGAGTTTAAATGGAAAATATAGCTTTTCCTTTAAATTGAATTTAAACCTATAAAACTGAATATATGGTCTATACGGACATATATTTCCAGAATGTAGACACTGTGAGCTTTCCAAATATGTATTCGTTTAGTTCCAAATCTCCAGTTGAAAAAAGTTATAGGACATTCATTGAATGTACCAATCTGACTGGTTTTTCCCCCCGGGGGGTGGAAGGAGTGTTCTGGTGGAAACAAAAAGTATTGCATTGAATTGCAAATTAAATTTGCTGTAAGATAGGCTAGGTTTAAAGTTCACTAGCTACACCAAATAGCCGTAATAAAATGAATGTAATTATTAGGATTGTGACGATATGCTTTTAAAATCGGAAATTATTATAGATGGATAGAATTAAAGTAGTATATAGTGTTTCACTTGGTCTATGATATTCTTAAGGTGTATGAATGGAAACGCATATTGTCACAACCCCAGTAATTATTATTTTGTACGGTAGGTCGACAGCGTTCGCTAACTTGGAACTTACCCGAATCCATAATTTAAACTAGGAACCAATGCAAATGGAAAATATAATGTATTTTGGCTCAACGGTGTCTGATTGACTTGATTTTGGTATCAATCGAAAGGAATTTGGATTATCTATTAGATGAACATTATTAGAAATTGACTACTATAAATGGAAATGGGAAAATTCGGAAAAAACGTTTTCCAAAATATTAAAAAAAATCTATTTTTCCAATAACTTTTTTTTTATTGGACGTTTGACAAAAACTAAACACATGCATAAAGGTAATACTGAGCTCTACAGATGTGAATTACGACCGCGTATAATTACGACCGCCAGAGGGCGCGGAAGCTTCGACCGAAATTTCAAGTGGCTGAATTTTCCCGGGGGTTGATAAATGTGCTATACGGACATATACAGGGGGATAGGGTTTTTGACGAAGATTCCAAATCTGTTTTTATTTTCCTGATTCGAATTATAGAAAAAAAGTTATGGAGGAAAGAAATTTTTGTGGGGGTTCCACCAGTGGGGGGTTGAGGAGGGGTCATGGGGGGTTGATACTAGTACCGTTGAATAGAAAATTTCAAGCTCTACACGGCTGTGTATAAAACAATTGAGTAACTCTTAACCGAGAGGAGCAGGAAATTAAGGAAAAAGGTGTTATACACTTTTTGGAAATTAGGAATTTTTGAGATTTTCCCATGTTCATATTTTCCGAACGGGTTGGAATTTCGAAAAACGGACAACGCCATTGTTCTTAGAATCACAAATCTATACTAAATCAATACTTTTTAATCGACTCTTCGATGATTTTAAAATTTTCTGCCGTGAAATTTATTTTGACAATTTTTTCCTAAATTTATTGGGGGTTTTCAGTCCACCCAGGGGAAAATTGAATGTGTCCATCAGAAAGAGCTGGAAATTGTCTAGAGAATGATATAAGTTTAACGGTCATAGAACCCAGAAATACCCCTTTAATGTTTGATTGAATAAATTTTTTCTCATTATAGGGAAATCTAGGGTAAAGGGTCAATTATTTTTGACTTTTTGAAAAAAAAAAAATTTTAAATCCATTTTGTGGGAAAACGGTCAGGTTTAGAAGATAAATACAAGAATGCTTTAAGATGCGGGCACATTTTCTACATCTACAGAAACAATAAAAAGAGTAGATTTCCTCCCCCAACTTCCCCCAGGGGTATTTCCCCAACACCCCTAAAAAACAGTGTTTTTTAATTCAAACGCCTGTAGCTTCGGCCAGGATCGAACGATTGACTTTAAAAATCTGGATTCTTTAAATTTCGGAAATTCTCTACACGATGGTATAAGTTAGAAATTTGTAAACCCTCCGGGGGAAAAGTTGTGGGGGTCCAAAAAAAAAAAAAGTAAATGAATTTCATGAAATTCAAGGGATGAAATTCACGAATGTCTCGACAGAAATCTGTCAAGAACCGAATTGTCTTTCATATTCCAAAAGGGCTAAGCCGTAGGTTCAAAACTGAGGGAGGAGATAGATTTTCTAACTTTTCTTCGCCGGTCTGTATATCTGTGGTGTTTTCAGCCATACGGGACTTAGCGTCGAGGTTTGCGGAGCATTCAGGGTAGGATTTTGGTGGATGTGTTCTCGCAGGCTCGAACACATGAATCATGGCATGGACTACATACGTACCCCCCCACACATGGGTGAGGGGGGGGGGGGGGGCTAGGTCCATGATGCGTTCACGGGGTGAACAGCAGGCCAGAAAAAAACCCACGCCCAATAATCCCCCCCCCAAAATAATATCTTTTATTTGCACACTTAAAATATTTACAATTCATATATCATCCTAAACAATAGGGCATACTCTTATAAGCATACTCCTATAAGCATACTCCTATATACATATTGTCCCTCTCTCTCTCTCTCCTATATACATATATTACTCTTCATTCCTATTTTTATCTCCTCTATTTTCATTCACATTCCATTCCTACCACTTGCTTGCATTTTCGTTCAAACTCTGAGATTACGCTCTCGCTCTCACTCCCACTCTCGCTCTCATTCTCTCTCCCTGTGTCTCTTACACTTTGTTATTATATAATTTTTTTTTTCATTCCATTTCTAGCTGTTTGTTACATTTTCGCTCAAACCCTGTGATCGCTGTCTCTCACTCTCTCTCTCTCTCTCTCTGTCTTTCTGTCTCTAACACTTTGTTATAATTTTTAATTGATGTTTCCATTTCATAAACATTGCCTCTATATCCTATTTCTCCATATATACATATCTTGTACATTATTACATTAACTATATTACCTGACACTTTCATTCCTATTTTTATCTCCTCTATTTTCATTCATTCCATTTCTAGCAGTTTGTTGCTCTGACATTTTTCTCTCCCTGTCTCTCACACTTTGTTATTATTTTTAATTGGTGTTTTCATTTATCTTACACTGGTGGTTACATTGTCTATCTATTTCATTCTATTGCTTCTTTCTATATCATTCTCCTTTCCGTATATCATTCTATTTACCTAAATAAGGTTTATATTACTCCCACTCTCAGTGGCCTTCTCTTTTATTGTTCCATGTTGTTATTCTGCTTACATATCGCAGGGTGAAAAGTTATGTGACATTATCTATGCCACAACTTTCGTGGCATACATGCCGTGGCTTCTGATTTCTCACGGTATGCCGATGCTAACGAACTCTATTATATATGTATTATTAATTTTTATCTCTATCAAAATCATCACCCTTGATTTAAATAATGACTACTTACTAACCCCTAACCTTAAGCCATACGCGGCGCCACCATATAATATAGTATATATTTCTTCCTATGAGCCATACGCAGCGGTATATACCCACCATATAATATAGTATATATTTTTTCCTGTGATTTACATTAATTATCCCCCCATTCACATAAACTATTCTCACACACACACTATTCCTAGATTCCAACATTATTCTCCACTCTCATTACACAACCATATATCTAATATCCATGTGTATTTCAAAACATCATCAGGGTAAACTATTTTCGTCACTTGCAATTCAAAATGAATTTTGAATTGCCTGTTCCTCAAATAGTTTCCCCTGATTCTGTGTTGAAATAATTTACCACCACCTAATTATCCATATAAATTTTAAATTAATGTCACAGTCCCCCCTCTAAGAGGTCATAGATATTTTCTTTTCTTTCCATAGACAGAGGGGGTAGACTGAGGTAAATTTCCCCTATTTATTATGAAAGCTTAATTTCCAAATGATGAATGAAATAGATGATTTGTTTGTAAAGAAACATTACAGTGATGATGTTTTGTACGACGAGGAATCCGAATATGTAATCAGATTTGTTGTAAACCCAGTCATAAAAATGTTAGGGGAGTTTAAATGGAAAATATAGCTTTTCCTTTAAATTGAATTTAAACCTACAAAACTGAATAAATAGTCTATACGGACATATATTTCCAGAATGTACACACTGTGAGCTTTCCAAATATGTTTTCGTTTAGTTCCAAATCCCCAGTTGAAAAAAGTTATAGGGCATTCATTGAATGTACCAATCTGACTGGTTTTTCCCCCCATGGGGGTGGAAGGAGTGTTCTGGTGGAAACAAAAAGTATTGCATTGAATTGCAAATTAAATTTGCTGTAAGATAGGCTAGGTTTAAAGTTCACTAGCTACACCAAATAGCCGTTATAAAATGAATGTAATTATTAGGATTGTGACGATATGCTTTTAAAATCGGAAATTATTATAGATGGATAGAATTAAAGCAGTATATAGTGTTTCACTTGGTCTATGATATTCTTAAGGTGTATGAATGGAAACGCATATTGTCACAACCCCAGTAATTATTATTTTGTACGGTAGGTCGACAGCGTTCGCTAATTTGGAACTTAGCCGAATCCATAATTTAAACTAGGAACCAATGCAAATGGAAAATATAATGTATTTTGGCTCAACGGTGTCTGATTGACTTGATTTTGGTATCAATCGAAAGGAATTTGGATTATCTATTAGATGAACATTATTAGAAATTGACTACTATAAATGGAAATGGGAAAATTCGGAAAAAACGTTTTCCAAAATATTAAAAATAATCTATTTTTCCAATAACTTTTTTATTTATTGGACGTTTGACAAAAACTAAACACATGCATAAAGGTAATACTGAGCTCTACAGATGTGAATTACGACCGCGTATAATTACGACCGCCAGAGGGCGCGGAAGCTTCGGCCGAAATTTCAAGTGGCTGAATTTCCCCGGGGGTTGATAAATGTGCTATACGGACATATACAGGGGGATAGGGTTTTTGACGAAGATTCCAAATCTGTTTTTATTTTCCTGATTCGAATTATAGAAAAAAAGTTATGGAGGAAAGAAATTTTTGTGGGGGTTCCACCAGTGGGGGGTGGAGGAGGGGTCATGGGGGGTTGATACTAGTACCGTTGAATAGAAAATTTCAAGCTCTACACGGCTGTGTAAAAAAAAATTGAGTAACTCTTAACGGAGAGGAGCAGGAAATTAAGGAAAAAGGTGTTATACACTTTTTGGAAATTAGGAATTTTTGAGATTTTCCCATGTTCATATTTTCCGAACGGGTTGGAATTTCGAAAAACGGACAACGCCATTGTTCTTAGAATCACAAATCTATACTAAATCAATACTTTTTAATCGACTCTTCGATGATTTCAAATTTTTCTGCCGTGAAATTTATTTTGACAATTTTTTCCTAAATTTATTGGGGGTTTTCAGTCCCCCCAGGGGGAAATTGAATGTGTCCATCAGAAAGAGCTGGAAATTCTCTAGAGAATGATATAAGTTTAACGGTCATAGGACCCAGAAATACCCCTTTAATGTTCGATTGAATAAATTTTTTCTCATTTTAGGGAAATCTAGGGTAAAGTGTCAATTATTTTGGACTCTTTGAAATTTTTTTTTTGCTAAAATCCATTTTGTGGGCAAACGGTTGGGTTTAGAAGGAAAAACATATCTATTCTTAAAGATGCGGGCACATTTTCTCCATCTACAGAAATAATAAAAAGGGGTAATTTCCTCCCCCAACTTCCCCCAGGGGTTTTTCCCCAACACCCCTAAAAAACAGGTATTTTTTCATTCAAACGCCTGTAGCTTCGGCCATGGTTGGACCAGAGCTTTACTTTTTTGAGATTCCTAGAGATTCGGATCTTGTCTACACGAGTGTGTAAAGTAGAAATTTCTAGCTTCTCCGGGGAAAAGGTTGTGGGGGCTCAAAAAAAAAAAAAAGAGATGAATTTCATGAAATTCAAGGGATGAAATTCACGAATGTCTCGACAGAAATCTGTCAAGAACCAAATTGTCTTTCATATTCCAAAAGGGCTAAGCCGTAGGTTCAAAACTGAGGGAGGAGATAGATTTTCCAACTTTCGATGTCTGTTCTGTATATATGTCGTGATTTCAGCCATACGGGACTTAGCGTCGAGGTTTGCGGAAGCATTCAGGGTAGGATTTTGGTGGATGTGTGCGCGCAAGCTTGCCCACATGAATCATGGCATGGACTACATACGTACCCCCCCACATATACATGCGGGGGGGAGGGGGGCAAGGTCCATGATGCGTTCACGGGGTGAACAGCAGGCCAGAAAACCACGCGAAGCGCGGCCCCTCACACCGCAACAAACACCCCACCCGAACACGCATACAATTACATATATATATACTTTTTATTACATCTATATACTTTTATTACTTTTTATTACATCTATATACTTTTATTACTTTTTATTACATCTATATACTTTTATTACTTTTTATTACTTTTATTACTTTTATTACTTTTATTACTTTCATTACTTTCATTACTTTTATTACTTTTTATTACTTTTATTACTTTTATTACTTTTATTATTTTTATTACTTTTATTACTTTCATTACTTTTATATACTTTTATTACTTTTATTTATTTCATTTCATTCATTCATTCCCTTCATTTCATTCATTCCCTTCATTTCATTCATTCCCTTCATTTCATTCATTCCCTTCATTTCATAAATTCCATTCATTCCATCCATTTCATTCATTCTATTCATACCATTCATTCTATTCATTTCATTCATTCCATTCATTACATTCATTTCATTTTTTAAAAAGTCACACATCTAGGGCGCAAGACACAAGTTCATACATTCATTTTTACCTCCTCCGAGGATATCCAACATACACCGCGCGCTCTGCACGTCTATTTCTATATTTCTGATATTCATAATTTATATATCCTATTTTCATTTCATACATAGCCTCTATCCCACTCTATTTTTATTCATTCCATTTTTAGCACTTTGTTGCTCTGACATTTTTCTCTCCCTGTCTCTCACACTTTGTTATTATTTTTAATTGGTTATTTATCTTACACTGGTGGTTACATTGTCTATATCTATTTTATTCTATTGTTTCTTTCTATATCATTCTCCTTTCCGTATATCATTCTATTTACCTAAATAAGGTTTATATTACTCCCACTCTCAGTGGCCTTTCCTTTTATTCTCTTCCATGTTGTTATTCTGCTTACATATCGCAGGGTGAAAAGTTATGTGACATTATCTATGCCACAACTTTCGTGGCATACATGCCGTGGCTTCTGATTTCTCACGGTATGACTAGGACCGCTAACCTAACCTTAGGTGAGATAATTTTCCATACATTCCCTACAGTATACATTTAGTCCCCCCCCTCCCAGAGGTGTATTTAATTGCTAATGTTTGTTTTTATATTAATTGATATTGCTTGTTCGCATACTACTTGGCTATGAAAAATTTATATGATAATGCCTGGTATATTCAGTAAAGTATACATTTTGTACCCCCTCTCCACACCCCCAATGGGACACCGCTAACCTAACCTTAGCACCACCCCCCATACTTTCGCTAAAGTATAAATTTTATCTAACATCCCCACCTACCCCAGTGGGATCGCTAACCTAACCTCACAGGTGACATGATATGTTCGATACATTCAGTAAAGTATATCTTACCTGACCTTAGGATAAATCTATTCTTGCTAAGGTATACATTTTGTATATCCTCCATCTGCCATTGGGACACAAACATTAATTAATATATACATGTGTTCTCCAACAGTGTCTTATATATTTCCTTGGTATTATTGGTACGCATCATGTACGATGCGCAGTTTCTCCCCTTCGGGGAGAAACTGAAAAGGTTTTTTATATCTTAATGTTGCTTCACAACAAAACATATAATTCCCACAATATAATATTGACCCAGTTGTCACTCCCTGGGGGTGGAAGGGGTTGACCTAGGGTCTCGAAAATAGTTTCATTCGATTTAGAATCAAATTTGCATCAAGATAGGCTATTTTTGATATTCACTACGGCTATTTTCAAAATTAATGACTATTTCTGACGAACCCAGTGAAAAAACCGGGTTGGACCAAAATTTTTTTTTTCCTTTGCGTCTAGTAGTGTCATGTGACGGCTCTTTGGGAAGGGATTTTAAATTCCTATACGATAAGCTATATTAAAATATCACAGCCCTTGAAAAATAATTTCCCCCACCTGGGTGGTGGAAGGAGTTGTCCTAGGATGTTAAAAATAGTTTCATTCAATTTAGAATCAAATTTGCATCAAGATAGGCTACTTTAAAATAGTATTCCCCCTAACAATTAAATTAATGTACTTTTGTGGCAAACCCAGTGAAAAACCTGTAGTGGCTTTTAGTAAAACTCCATATTAACTTTTTTCCTTTTGCGTCTAATATGGTCGTGTGGGTGCTCTTTAAAAAGGAAATTTAATTTCCAAAATGATGAGCTACATTAGAAATTGATTAGAGAAAAATTTAGAAACTTCAATTTTGTTTAAATTTTTTTTCCCAAGTCATGAAATTCACTTGGTTCCCATACTTTCACACTTTACTATTTTTTTTATATTGGTAAATTTATCCATACTAAACGTTTGTGTGTAAAATTGAATAAATTAAATACGTTTGACTGCCACAGAGTCCCCCTCTAAGAATCATAGACCTTTTCTTTTCTTTCCATAGATACACGTGCATGTAGATAATCGAAGAACAAAACCATAATTAAATGAGTGGCACTTTTTTTTGCAACACTTGCTCATCTCCATAAATGAGTGCTAATGAATGATTGATTAAAAAAGTGTGAATTAATTGTAGTTTGAAAATTCATTTACAACTTCTTTCCACCTTTTTTAAAGCGTTCTCAAACGCTTCCTAAAAATGTAGAAAGTATTCTACATTTTTAGGATATTATCCATCGAGATATTTAATACCGATTACATTATTAACTCGAACTTATAGAAGACGTATAAGGAACAAATGAAACCAACGTGAACGCTCATTGGCAGTAAAGGTGTAATAAAATGAAAATAGGTATACTATATTATACTGTGGCGTATCGGTTCACATATGGCCCAATTAATGCTCGGTACACTGATGGCCCAATACGCAATGGAAGTTTAAAAGCATTATCTACTGGCGTATTAAGCCACATGTGTCCGAGGGTTTCATTGCGAATATGTGAAGCTAATGACAAAACAACTACACTCAGCTACTCTCCTCACGGTAGCCAGTACCAAACTGAAGCTATGTGCACTCCACAACAGAGGAATACCAGCTCTATCCGGATACGCAGTGAACTTGTTAAAATACGAATTTAGAGTACTCAATTGTGAGAGTGACGTAAGCAAAGCAGCCTATTAAAACACTCAATTAGAGCTTTAGATTGGTAAATAACGAAAGAAAACTATAACTGTTTGTTTAATATACCGATTCACTATTAGTTTCTTCAATTTTAACTCCCTTCATTGTCTTAAATACTATCTTAGAATGATGATTTAATGACGTCACGAGAAAACACCTCAACGCGGCTATTACTAAATATTTATTCAGCTTACCAATATCAAACCTACATAAATAATAATTAATTTCAGTAGGACATACTGTTCAAGAGACTGAAATAATATAAACTTATTATGTATTTCCATTATTCAAAACAGTAAATTATTCCCTTCAAATTAATCAGCCTCACAAAGATAACATTCCTTTCACACTTGAGGAATTCCTTGTAGTAGAGACAATGGACTCAATTGTGAGAGTGACGTAAGCAAAGCAGCCTATTAAAACACTGAATTAGGGCTTTAAATTGGTAAATAACGAAAGAAAACTATAACTGTTTGTTTAATATACCGATTCACTATTAGTTTCTTCAATTGTAACTCCCTTCATTGTCTTAAATACTATCTTAGAATGATGATTTGATGACGTCACGAGAAAACACCTCAACGCGGCTATTACTAAATATTTATTCAGCTTACCAATATCAAACCTACATAAATAATAATTAATTTCAGTAGGACATACTATTCAAGAGACTGAAATAATATAAACTTATTATGTATTTCCATTATTCAAAACAGTAAATTATTCCCTTCAAGTTATTCAGCCTCACAGAGATAACATTCCTTTCACACTTGAGGAATTCCTTGTAGTAGAGACAATGGACTCAATTGTGAGAGTGACGTAAGCAAAGCAGCCTATTAAAACACTCAATTAGGGCTTTAGATTGGTAAATAACGAAAGAAAACTATAACTGTTTGTTTATTATACCGAATCACTATTAGTTTCTTCAATTGTAACTCCCTTCATTGTCTTAAATACTATCTTTGAATGAGGATTTAATGACGTCACGAGTACACGCACCTCAACGCGGCTATTATATTTATTCAGTGTACCAATATCAAACCTACATAAAAAATAATTAATTTCAGTAGGACATACTGTTTCATACATGATACACTCTACATTAACAATTTAATACTCTAACTATATAGTTGTGAATAATATGATAATTACTATCGGTTCAAAACTAATAGCTCATATTTGTATGTATTTGTACGACAGAATGAGTCATTACTTTTGGGACGATTTTAAATTTTAAATATTGAATTTAAACCAACAAAACTGAATAAAAAGTCTATACGGACATATATTTCTAGAATGTAAATTCGATGACCTTTCCAAAAATGTAATCAGATTTTTTGTGAACCCAGTGAAAAAAATGTTATGGGAATTTAAATGGAAAATACAGCTTTTCCTTTAAGTTCAATTTAAACCTACACAACTAAATAAATCGTCTATACGGATATATATTTTCGGAATGTACACTCCATGAGCTTTCCAACGATGTATTCGTTATACTACAAAACCACAGTAGAAAAAAGTTATAAGGCGCGCATTGAAATACGTGCAAAATGTGCTAATTTGACTTTCCCCCCGGGGGGGTGGGTTGGAAGGAGCGTGTTCTGAGGTGAATGAAACTTCTTCCATTGAATTGCAAATTTAAATTGCTACAAGATAGGCTATGTTAAAAGTTCACCAGCTTCACCAGATAGCCATAATAAAATTAATGTAATTAATACATATACGCATATAATGTGAAACGACAACATTCAAATTTCAAAATATGACATATTTTTTTTGTGGCTCAATGTTGTCCAAATACCTCAATTTTGGTACCAAACGAAAGGAAATTAAAATATCTATAAGATAGACTGTATTATAAATTCACTGCTACAAATGGAAATAGGGAAATTTGAAAAAAAGGTTTTAATAATTTAAACAAAAAATAGTAATAATTCTCTAACTTCTTCATTTATGATACTGCTTCTTTATTATACCAATTTATCATCATTTTACATCTATTATATTAGAAGCATAGAGTGTCACAAGCCAAATGATAAGAAACTACTCAATTATTCGCTATAACATATTCAATTATTATTTATAAATGAAATGCCACAGTCACCCTTTAAAAATTCTTATCTTGTCATGCATAGAAAATGACAGAGGGGATAGACTGAGGTAAAATATCTCTAAATTATTAGAATAAACTAATTTCACGATAAGGATTTAAATAGATGATTTGTTTATTAAGAAGTTATATTTTCATGGGGTTTAGTACGACGAGGAATCCGAATATGTGATCAGATTTTTTGTAAACCCAGTCCAAAAAATGTTATGGGAGATTAAATGGAAAATACAGCTTTTCCTTTAAGTTCAATTTGAACCTACAAAACTGAATAAATCGTCTATACGGATATATATTTTCGGAATGCAAACTCCATGAGCTTCCAACGCTGTATTTGTTATACAACTCATCTGCAGTAGAAAAATGTTATAGGGCGCATTAAAATAAGTCTAAAATGTGCTAATTTGACTCTGTTTTCCCCCCGGGGGGTGGAAGGAGAGCTCTGAGGTGAATGAAACAGCTTCCATTGAATTGGAAATTAAAATTGCTACAAGATAGGCCATGTTACAAGTTCACCAGCGTCACCAAATAGTCGTAATAAAATTAATGTAAATATAATGGATACGGGAAAAATGTGACAGCACAGAAAAGTCGGAATTTCTCCTATATCGAACTGAAATGATGTATTTTGGGTCTGAACACGTTGTCTGAATGGCTTCATTCTGGTATCATAAGAAAGGAAATTTGAATCTCTATAAGATGGAATAGACTAGAAATTCACAGCCACGATTGGAGATACGTAAAATTGGAAAAAACTGAAAAGTTAGGATCATAACTTTTTTATTTATTGGCAGATTGAGAAAAACTAAAAACGTGCATGCAGATAATCGAAAGTTCTACATGTTTGAATGAAATGAGATGCAGCAAGTGTGCAATTACGACCGCCAGAGGGCGCGAGAGTTTCGACGGAAATTTAAAGTGGGCGAATCTCCCCGGGGGTTGATAAATGTGCTATACGGACATATACAGTGGGATAGGATTTTTGACGAGGATTCCAAATCTGTTATCGGTTTCTCGATAAGTGTTACAGAAAAAAAGTTATGATCAAAAATGTTTTTTGTGGGGGTTCCACCAGGGGGAGTGAAGGAGTGATCGTGGGGTTTTGATACTAGTACCGTTAGTTAGATAATTTCGAGCTCTACAAGAGTGTGTGCAAAACAAGTCAGTGACTTCTAACCGAGAGGAGCAGGAGAATTCGGAAAATAGAAATTTCCGATGTTCATATTTTCCGAACGGATCGGAATTTCGGAAAACGGAAAACGCCATCGTTTTCAGAATGAAAAACTGATATAAAAGCAACCTTATTTAATTCAAAAAGTGTTAACCCCCCGATGATGACTTTTGGTCTATAACGAGTTTACGCATTTTTCTAACGAGTTTACGCATTTTTCTGAAAATTCGTGAGGGTCCAAGGTCCACCGAAATGGAAATTGGATGAATGCATCAGAAAGATCTCGAAATTCTCTAGAGAATGGTGTGGGTCAAAAGTTCCTAGGACCCGGGGAACCCCCTTCAACAAGCGTTTCAAAGTTCATTTTTTGGCCAAAAACGGCGTTACAGCTTTTTTTGGTCGATTTTACATGTCGAATCGGTCGACAAAAGTGGTATACGGACAGTACCCATCTGATAGCCACACGTATGGCGCTCACTGTGATGTTAAATTTTTTTCGAAATTCGACCCCTAACCCCCCCAAAATGGGGGTTGAAGTTGACCTCCCTTCGTGGACCCGAAGTTGGACCCTGGAACCCTCCGATCGAAACGGGACCCACATCACGTGAAAGATCCCGAAATTCCCTACAAGACCACACAAGTTTGATTCACACAGACCCAACCCGAGCTGAGCTACGCAATTCCGAAAATGTGACATTTTTTCATTTCGGCCCCAAAATTTCTCCGACCCGAAAATTTTCCGAATTTTTTTCGCGCGGAAATGGCACTCACGGCAAAACGGCTGGGTTTGGGAGGAAAGGTCATCAGGTCAAAAAGATGCGGGCACATTTTCCCCATCTAATAGCAGTTCGAGTTTCTCAGATTTCCTCCCCCAACTCCCTCCATGGCGGTTCCCCCAGCACCTATGAAAATCAGTCACTTTTGTGTTTGAGGTCGTGCAGCTCCGACCATGGTCGACACACAGATTTCTGATAGATGGAAATGGATACGTCTCGAAATTGTCCAGACGACACAACAAACCCCAACTCTCTCCTTCCACCGGGGGAGGAGCTATTGGCTCCACCAAAAAAAAAAAACGATTGAATTTTAAAAAAATTTAAAGCCGAAATTCAAAAAAACAGAACTGAGGCCCTCTGGAGACCCCAATGCTCTTCCATTTTCCAAAACCGCTAAGCTCTATCTTCAAAACTGTAGGAAGAGAAAACTTTTCTAACTTTAGTTGCAGTGCCGGTATATTTACTTGCTTTTCCCAAAGGGAGTACTGCGAGTCTGCGCACGCCGAGTAGGTACGGAGAGATACGAATGGGCGGGGTCTCACATTGGCACACAAAATAGAGCTAAGTGGGGATGGAGGGTCGCAAGCTCCCCTCCATGTATCGTTGGCATGGACGGAGGAGTTTCTCCACTCCCCCCCGGGGGTGGGGGAAGTGGAGAAACCCAAAGACTCTAACAAGGTCCATGGTGTGCGTTCTGCCGAACTGCTGGCCAGAAAACCACGCGAAGCGCGTCCCCTCACACCGCAAAACACCCCACCCGAACACGCATACAATTACATATATATATACTTTTTATTACATCTATATACTTTTATTACTTTTTATTACATCTATATACTTTTATTACTTTTTATTACATCTATATACTTTTATTACTTTTTATTACTTTTTATTACTTTTTATTACTTTCATTACTTTCATTACTTTTATTACTTTTTATTACTTTTATTACTTTTTATTACTTTTATTACTTTTATTACTTTTATTATTTTTATTACTTTTATTAATTTCATTACTTTTATATACTTTTATTACTTTTATTTATTTCATTTCATTCATTCATTCCCTTCATTTCATTCATTCCCTTCATTTCATTCATTCCCTTCATTTCATAAATTCCATTCATTCCATCCATTTCATTCATTCTATTCATACCATTCATTCTATTCATTTCATTCATTCCATTCATTACATTCATTTCATTTTTTAAAAAGTCACACATCTAGGGCGCAAGACACAAGTTCATACATTCATTTTTACCTCCTCCGAGGATATCCGACATACACCGCGCGCTCTGCACGTCTATTTCTATATTTCTGATATTTATAATTTATATATCCTATTTTCATTTCATACATAGCCTCTATCCCACTCTATTTTTATTCATTCCATTTTTAGCACTTTGTTGCTCTGACATTTTTCTCTCCCTGTCTCTCACACTTTGTTATTATTTTTAATTGGTTATTTATCTTACACTGGTGGTTACATTGTCTATATCTATTTTATTCTATTGTTTCTTTCTATATCATTCTCCTTTCCGTATATCATTCTATTTACCTAAATAAGGTTTATATTACTCCCACTCTCAGTGGCCTTTCCTTTTATTCTCTTCCATGTTGTTATTCTGCTTACATATCGCAGGGTGAAAAGTTATGTGACATTATCTATGCCACAACTTTCGTGGCATACATGCCGTGGCTTCTGATTTCTCACGGTATGACTAGGACCGCTAACCTAACCTTAGGTGAGATAATTTTCCATACATTCCCTACAGTATACATTTAGTCCCCCCCCTCCCAGAGGTGTATTTAATTGCTAATGTTTGTTTTTATATTAATTGATATTGCTTGTTCGCATACTACTTGGCTATGAAAAATTTATATGATAATGCCTGGTATATTCAGTAAAGTATACATTTTGTACCCCCTCTCCACACCCCCAATGGGACACCGCTAACCTAACCTTAGCACCACCCCCCATACTTTCGCTAAAGTATAAATTTTATCTAACATCCCCACCTACCCCAGTGGGATCGCTAACCTAACCTCACAGGTGACATGATATGTTCGATACATTCAGTAAAGTATATCTTACCTGACCTTAGGATAAATCTATTCTTGCTAAGGTATACATTTTGTATACCCTCCATCTGCCATTGGGACACAAACATTAATTAATATATACATGTGTTCTCCAACAGTGTCTTATATATTTCCTTGGTATTATTGGTACGCATCATGTACGATGCGCAGTTTCTCCCCTTCGGGGAGAAACTGAAAAGGTTTTTTATATCTTAATGTTGCTTCACAACAAAACATATAATTCCCACAATATAATATTGACCCAGTTGTCACTCCCTGGGGGTGGAAGGGGTTGACCTAGGGTCTCGAAAATAGTTTCATTCGATTTAGAATCAAATTTGCATCAAGATAGGCTATTTTTGATATTCACTACGGCTATTTTCAAAATTAATGACTATTTCTGACGAACCCAGTGAAAAAACCGGGTTGGACCAAAATTTTTTTTTTCCTTTGCGTCTAGTAGTGTCATGTGACGGCTCTTTGGGAAGGGATTTTAAATTCCTATACGATAAGCTATATTAAAATATCACAGCCCTTGAAAAATAATTTCCCCCACCTGGGTGGTGGAAGGAGTTGTCCTAGGATGTTAAAAATAGTTTCATTCAATTTAGAATCAAATTTGCATCAAGATAGGCTACTTTAAAATAGTATTCCCCCTAACAATTAAATTAATGTACTTTTGTGGCAAACCCAGTGAAAAACCTGTAGTGGCTTTTAGTAAAACTCCATATTAACTTTTTTCCTTTTGCGTCTAATATGGTCGTGTGGGTGCTCTTTAAAAAGGAAATTTAATTTCCAAAATGATGAGCTACATTACAAATTGATTAGAGAAAAATTTAGAAACTTCAATTTTGTTTAAATTTTTTTTCCCAAGTCATGAAATTCACTTGGTTCCCATACTTTCACACTTTACTATTTTTTTTATATTGGTAAATTTATCCATACTAAACGTTTGTGTGTAAAATTGAATAAATTAAATACGTTTGACTGCCACAGAGTCCCCCTCTAAGAATCATAGACCTTTTCTTTTCTTTCCATAGATACACGTGCATGTAGATAATCGAAGAACAAAACCATAATTAAATGAGTGGCACTTTTTTTTGCAACACTTGCTCATCTCCATAAATGAGTGCTAATGAATGATTGATTAAAAAAGTGTGAATTAATTGTAGTTTGAAAATTCATTTACAACTTCTTTCCACCTTTTTTAAAGCGTTCTCAAACGCTTCCTAAAAATGTAGAAAGTATTCTACATTTTTAGGATATTATCCATCGAGATATTTAATACCGATTACATTATTAACTCGAACTTATAGAAGACGTATAAGGAACAAATGAAACCAACGTGAACGCTCATTGGCAGTAAAGGTGTAATAAAATGAAAATAGGTATACTATATTATACTGTGGCGTATCGGTTCACATATGGCCCAATTAATGCTCGGTACACTGATGGCCCAATACGCAATGGAAGTTTAAAAGCATTATCTACTGGCGTATTAAGCCACATGTGTCCGAGGGTTTCATTGCGAATATGTGAAGCTAATGACAAAACAACTACACTCAGCTACTCTCCTCACGGTAGCCAGTACCAAACTGAAGCTATGTGCACTCCACAACAGAGGAATACCAGCTCTATCCGGATACGCAGTGAACTTGTTAAAATACGAATTTAGAGTACTCAATTGTGAGAGTGACGTAAGCAAAGCACCCTATTAAAACACTCAATTAGAGCTTTAGATTGGTAAATAACGAAAGAAAACTATAACTGTTTGTTTAATATACCGATTCACTATTAGTTTCTTCAATTTTAACTCCCTTCATTGTCTTAAATACTATCTTAGAATGATGATTTAATGACGTCACGAGAAAACACCTCAACGCGGCTATTACTAAATATTTATTCAGCTTACCAATATCAAACCTACATAAATAATAATTAATTTCAGTAGGACATACTGTTCAAGAGACTGAAATAATATAAACTTATTATGTATTTCCATTATTCAAAACAGTAAATTATTCCCTTCAAATTAATCAGCCTCACAAAGATAACATTCCTTTCACACTTGAGGAATTCCTTGTAGTAGAGACAATGGACTCAATTGTGAGAGTGACGTAAGCAAAGCAGCCTATTAAAACACTGAATTAGGGCTTTAAATTGGTAAATAACGAAAGAAAACTATAACTGTTTGTTTAATATACCGATTCACTATTAGTTTCTTCAATTGTAACTCCCTTCATTGTCTTAAATACTATCTTAGAATGATGATTTGATGACGTCACGAGAAAACACCTCAACGCGGCTATTACTAAATATTTATTCAGCTTACCAATATCAAACCTACATAAATAATAATTAATTTCAGTAGGACATACTATTCAAGAGACTGAAATAATATAAACTTATTATGTATTTCCATTATTCAAAACAGTAAATTATTCCCTTCAAGTTATTCAGCCTCACAGAGATAACATTCCTTTCACACTTGAGGAATTCCTTGTAGTAGAGACAATGGACTCAATTGTGAGAGTGACGTAAGCAAAGCAGCCTATTAAAACACTCAATTAGGGCTTTAGATTGTTAAATAACGAAAGAAAACTATAACTGTTTGTTTATTATACCGAATCACTATTAGTTTCTTCAATTGTAACTCCCTTCATTGTCTTAAATACTATCTTTGAATGAGGATTTAATGACGTCACGAGTACACGCACCTCAACGCGGCTATTATATTTATTCAGTTTACCAATATCAAACCTACATAAAAAATAATTAATTTCAGTAGGACATACTGTTTCATACATGATACACTCTACATTAACAATTTAATACTCTAACTATATAGTTGTGAATAATATGATAATTACTATCGGTTCAAAACTAATAGCTCATATTTGTATGTATTTGTACGACAGAATGAGTCATTACTTTTGGGACGATTTTAAATTTTAAATATTGAATTTAAACCAACAAAACTGAATAAAAAGTCTATACGGACATATATTTCTAGAATGTAAATTCGATGACCTTTCCAAAAATGTAATCAGATTTTTTGTGAACCCAGTGAAAAAAATGTTATGGGAATTTAAATGGAAAATACAGCTTTTCCTTTAAGTTCAATTTAAACCTACACAACTAAATAAATCGTCTATACGGATATATATTTTCGGAATGTACACTCCATGAGCTTTCCAACGATGTATTCGTTATACTACAAAACCACAGTAGAAAAAAGTTATAAGGCGCGCATTGAAATACGTGCAAAATGTGCTAATTTGACTTTCCCCCCGGGGGGGGTGGGTTGGAAGGAGCGTGTTCTGAGGTGAATGAAACATCTTCCATTGAATTGCAAATTTAAATTGCTACAAGATAGGCTATGTTAAAAGTTCACCAGCTTCACCAGATAGCCATAATAAAATTAATGTAATTAATACATATACGCATATAATGTGAAACAACAACACTCAAATTCAAAATATGACATATTTTTTTGTGGCTCAATGTTGTCCAAATACCTCAATTTTGGTACCAAACGAAAGGAAATTAAAATATCTATGAGATGGACTGTATTATAAATTCACTGCTACAAATGGAATTAGGGAAATTTGCAAAAAAAGGTTTTAATAATTTAAACATAAAATAGTAATAATTCTCTAACTTCTTCATTTATGATACTGCTTCTTTATTATACCAATTTATCATCATTTTACATCTATTATATTAGAAGCATAGAGTGTCACAAGCCAAATGATAAGAAACTACTCAATTATTCGCTATAACATATTCAATTATTATTTCTAAATGAAATGCCACAGTCACCCTCTAAAAATTCTCTTCTTTTCATGCATAGAAAATGACAGAGGGGAGATAGACTGAGGTAAAATATCTTCAAATTATCAGAAAATACTAATTTCACGATAAGGATTTGAATAGATGATTTGTTTATTAAGAAGTTATATTTTCATGGGGTTTAGTACGACGAGGAATCCGAATATGTGATCAGATTTTTTGTAAACCCAGTCCAAAAAATGTTATGGGAGATTAAATGGAAAATACAGCTTTTCCTTTAAGTTCAATTTAAACCTACAAAACTAAATAAATCGTCTATACGGATATATATTTTCGGAATGTAGATTCCATGAGCTTTCCAACGATGTATTCGTTATACTACAAAACCACAGTAGAAAAAAGTTATAAGGCGCGCATTGAAATACGTGCAAAATGTGCTAATTTGACTTTCCCCCCGGGGGGGTGGGGGTGGAAGGAGAGCTCTGAGGTGAATGAAACAGCTTCCATTGAATTGGAAATTAAAATTGCTACAAGATAGGCCATGTTACAAGTTCACCAGCGTCACCAAATAGTCGTAATAAAATTAATGTAAATATAATGGATACGGGAAAAATGTGACAGCACAGAAAAGTCGGAATTTCTCCTATATCGAACTGAAATGATGTATTTTGGGTCTGAACACGTTGTCTGAATGGCTTCATTCTGGTATCATAAGAAAGGAAATTTGAATCTCTATAAGATGGAATAGACTAGAAATTCACAGCCACGATTGGAGATACGTAAAATTGGAAAAAACTGAAAAGTTAGGATCATAACTTTTTTATTTATTGGCAGATTGAGAAAAACTAAAAACGTGCATGCAGATAATCGAAAGTTCTACATGTTTGAATGAAATGAGATGCAGCAAGTGTGCAATTACGACCGCCAGAGGGCGCGAGAGTTTCGACGGAAATTTAAAGTGGGCGAATCTCCCCCGGGGGTTGATAAATGTGCTATACGGACATATACAGTGGGATAGGATTTTTGACGAGGATTCCAAATCTGTTATCGGTTTCTCGATAAGTGTTACAGAAAAAAAGTTATGATCAAAAATGTTTTTTGTGGGGGTTCCACCAGGGGGAGTGAAGGAGTGATCGTGGGGGTTTGATACTAGTACCGTTAGTTAGATAATTTCGAGCTCTACAAGAGTGTGTGCAAAACAAGTCAGTGACTTCTAACCGAGAGGAGCAGGAGAATTCGGAAAATAGAAATTTCCGATGTTCATATTTTCCGAACGGATCGGAATTTCGGAAAACGGAAAACGCCATCGTTTTCAGAATGAAAAACTGATATAAAAGCAACCTTATTTAATTCAAAAAGTGTTAACCCCCCGATGATGACTTTTGGTCTATAACGAGTTTACGCATTTTTCTAACGAGTTTACGCATTTTTCTGAAAATTCGTGAGGGTCCAAGGTCCACCGAAATGGAAATTGGATGAATGCATCAGAAAGATCTCGAAATTCTCTAGAGAATGGTGTGGGTCAAAAGTTCCTAGGACCCGGGGAACCCCCTTCAACAAGCGTTTCAAAGTTCATTTTTTGGCCAAAAACGGCGTTACAGCTTTTTTTGGTCGATTTTACATGTCGAATCGGTCGACAAAAGTGGTATACGGACAGTACCCATCCGATAGCCACACGTATGGCGCTCACTGTGATGTTAAAATTTTTTCGAAATTCGACCCCTAACCCCCCCAAAATAGGGGTTGAAGTTGACCTCCCTTCGTGGACCAAAAGTTGGACCCTGGAACCCTCCGATCGAAACGGGACCCACATCACGTGAAAGATCCCGAAATTCCCTACAAGACCACACAAGTTTGATTCACACAGACCCAACCCGAGCTGAGCTACGCAATTCCGAAAATGTGACATTTTTTCATTTCGGCCCCAAAATTTCTCCGACCCGAAAATTTTCCGAATTTTTTTCGCGCGGAAATGGCACTCACGGCAAAACGGCTGGGTTTGGGAGGAAAGGTCATCAGGTCAAAAAGATGCGGGCACATTTTCCCCATCTAATAGCAGTTCGAGTTTCTCAGATTTCCTCCCCCAACTCCCTCCATGGCGGTTCCCCCAGCACCTATGAAAATCAGTCACTTTTGTGTTTGAGGTCGTGCAGCTCCGACCATGGTCGACACACAGATTTCTGATAGATGGAAATGGATACGTCTCGAAATTGTCCAGACGACACAACAAACCCCAACTCTCTCCTTCCACCGGGGGAGGAGCTATTGGCTCCACCAAAAAAAAAAAACGATTGAATTTTAAAAAATTTTAAAGCCGAAATTCAAAAAAACAGAACTGAGGCCCTCTGGAGACCCCAATGCTCTTCCATTTTCCAAAACCGCTAAGCTCTATCTTCAAAACTGTAGGAAGAGAAAACTTTTCTAACTTTAGATATGCTCCCTGTATATTTACTTACTTTTCCCAAAGGGAGACACTGTGTGTCTGCGCACGCCGAGCAGTTACGGAGAGATTCGTATGGGCGGGGTCTCACATTAGCACACAAGAGGGAGCCAAGTGGGGATGGGGGGTCGCAAGCTCCCCCCCATGTATCGTTGGCATGGACGGAGGAGTTTCTCCACTCCCCCCGGGGGGTGGGGGCAGTGGAGAAACCCAAATACTCCAACAAGGTCCATGGTGTGCGTTCTTCCGAACAGCTGGCCAGAAAACCACGCGAAGCGCGGCCCCTCACACCGCACAAACACCCCACCCGAACACGCATACATTTTATTGCATCTATATACTTTTATTACATCTATATACTTTTATTACTTTTTATTACTTTTATTACATCTATATACTTTTATTACTTTTTATTACTTTTATTACTTTTACTTTTTATTACTTTTATTACTTTCATTACTTTTATATACTTTTATTACTTTTATTTATTTCATTTCATTCATTCCCTTCATTTCATTCATTCCCTTCATTTCATTCATTCCCTTCATTTCATTCATTCCCTTCATTTCATTCATTCCATTCATTTCATAAATTCCATTCATTTCATTCATTCTATTCATTCTATTCATTTCATAAATTCCATTCATTCCATCCATTTCATTCATTCTATTCATACCATTCATTCTATTCATACCATTCATTCTATTCATTCCATTCATTACATTCATTTCATTTTTTAAAAAGTCACACATCTAGGGCGCAAGACACAAGTTCATACATTCATTTTTACCTCCTCCGAGGATATCCGACATACACCGCGCGCTGTGCACGTCTATTTCTATATTTCTGATATTTATAATTTATATATCCTATTTTCATTTCATACATTGCCTCTATCCCACTCTATTTTTATTCATTCCATTTATAGCACTTTGTTGCTCTGACATTTTTCTCTCCCTGTCTCTCACACTTTCTTATTATTTTTAATTGGTGTTTTCAATTATCTTACACTGGTGGTTACATTGTCTATATCTATTTTATTCTATTGTTTCTTTCTATATCATTCTCCTTTCCGTATATCATCCTATTTACCTAAATAAGGTTTATATTACTCCCACTCTCAGTGGCCTTTTCTTTTATTGTTCCATGTTGTTATTCTGCTTACAGATCGCAGGGTGAAAAGTTATGTGACATTATCTATGCCACAACTTTCGTGGCATACATGCCGTGGCTTCTGATTTCTCACGGTATGACTAGGACCGCTAACCTAACCTTAGGTGAGATAATTTTCCATACATTCCCTACAGTATACATTTAGTCCCCCCAAAGGTGTATTTAATTGCTAATGTTTGTTTTTATATTAATTGATATTGCTTGTTCGCATACTACTTGGCTATGAAAAATTTATATGATAATGCCTGGTATATTCAGTAAAGTATACATTTTGTACCACCTCTCCGCACCCCCAATGGGACACCGCTAACCTAACCTTAGCACCACCCCCCATACTTTCGCTAAAGTATAAATTTTGTCTAACATCCCCACCTACCCCAGTGGGATCGCTAACCTAACCTCACAGGTGACATGATATGTTCGATACATTCAGTAAAGTATATCTTACCTGACCTTAGGATAAATCTATTCTTGCTAAGGTATACATTTTGTATACCCTCCATCTGCCATTGGGACACAAACATTAATTAATATATACATGTGTTCTCCAACAGTGTCTTATATATTTCTTTGGTATTATTGGTACGCATCATGTACGATGCGCAGTTTCTCCCCTTCGGGGAGAAACTGAATATACGCATATAATGTGAAACAACAACACTCAAATTCAAAATATGACATATTTTTTTTGTGGCTCAATGTTGTCCAAATACCTCAATTTTGGTACCAAACGAAAGGAAATTAAAATATCTATGAGATAGACTGTATTATAAATTCACTGCTACAAATGGAAATAGGGAAATTTGAAAAAAAGGTTTTAATAATTTCAACACAAAATAGTAATAATTCTCTAACTTCTTCATTTATGATACTGCTTCTTTATTATACCAATTTATCATCATTTTACATCTATTATATTAGAAGCATAGAGTGTCACAAGCCAAATGATAAGAAACTACTCAATTATTCGCTATAACATATTCAATTATTATTTCTAAATGAAATGCCACAGTCACCCTCTAAAAATTCTCTTCTTTTCATGCATAGAAAATGACAGAGGGGATAGACTGAGGTAAAATATTTCCTAATTATCAGAAAATACTAATTTCACGATAAGGATTTGAATAGATGATTTGTTTATTAAGAAGTTATATTTTCATGGGGTTTAGTACGACGAGGAATCCGAATATGTGATCAGATTTTTTGTAAACCCAGTCCAAAAAATGTTATGGGAGATTAAATGGAAAATACAGCTTTTCCTTTAAGTTCAATTTGAACCTACAAAACTGAATAAATCGTCTATACGGATATATATTTTCGGAATGCAAACTCCATGAGCTTTCCAACGCTGTATTTGTTATACAACTCATCTGCAGTAGAAAAATGTTATAGGGCGCATTAAAATAAGTCTAAAATGTGCTAATTTGACTCTGTTTTCCCCCCGGGGGGTGGAAGGAGAGCTCTGAGGTGAATGAAACAGCTTCCATTGAATTGGAAATTAAAATTGCTACAAGATAGGCTATGTTAAAAGCTCACCAGCGTCACCAAATAGTCGTAATAAAATTAATGTAAATATAATGGATACGGGAAAAATGTGACAGCACAGAAAAGTCGGAATTTCTCCTATATCGAACTGAAATGATGTATTTTGGGTCTGAACACGTTGTCTGAATGGCTTCATTCTGGTATCATAAGAAAGGAAATTTGAATCTCTATAAGATGGAATAGACTAGAAATTCACAGCCACGATTGGAGATACGTAAAATTGGAAAAAACTGAAAAGTTAGGATCATAACTTTTTTATTTATTGGCAGATTGAGAAAAACTAAAAACGTGCATGCAGATAATCGAAAGTTCTACATGTTTGAATGAAATGAGATGCAGCAAGTGTGCAATTACGACCGCCAGAGGGCGCGAGAGTTTCGACGGAAATTTAAAGTGGGCGAATCTCCCCCGGGGGTTGATAAATGTGCTATACGGACATATACAGTGGGATAGGATTTTTGACGAGGATTCCAAATCTGTTATCGGTTTCTCGATAAGTGTTACAGAAAAAAAGTTATGATCAAAAATGTTTTTTGTGGGGGTTCCACCAGGGGGAGTGAAGGAGTGATCGTGGGGGTTTGATACTAGTACCGTTAGTTAGATAATTTCGAGCTCTACAAGAGTGTGTGCAAAACAAGTCAGTGACTTCTAACCGAGAGGAGCAGGAGAATTCGGAAAATAGAAATTTCCGATGTTCATATTTTCCGAACGGATCGGAATTTCGGAAAACGGAAAACGCCATCGTTTTCAGAATGAAAAACTGATATAAAAGCAACCTTATTTAATTCAAAAAGTGTTAATCCCCCGATGATGACTTTTGGTCTATAACGAGTTTACGCATTTTTCTAACGAGTTTACGCATTTTTCTGAAAATTCGTGAGGGTCCAAGGTCCACCGAAATGGAAATTGGATGAATGCATCAGAAAGATCTCGAAATTCTCTAGAGAATGGTGTGGGTCAAAAGTTCCTAGGACCCGGGGAACCCCCTTCAACAAGCGTTTCAAAGTTCATTTTTTGGCCAAAAACGGCGTTACAGCTTTTTTTGGTCGATTTTACATGTCGAATCGGTCGATAAAAGTGGTATACGGACAGTACCCATCTGATAGCCACACGTATGGCGCTCACTGTGATGTTAATTTTTTTTCGAAATTCGACCCCTAACCCCCCCAAAATGGGGGCTGAAGTTGACCTCCCTTCGTGGACCCGAAGTTGGACCCTGGAACCCTCCGATCGAAACGGGACCCACATCACGTGAAAGATCCCGAAATTCCCTACAAGACCACACAAGTTTGATTCACACAGACCCAACCCGAGCTGAGCTACGCAATTCCGAAAATGTGACATTTTTTCATTTCGGCCCCAAAATTTCTCCGACCCGAAAATTTTCCGAATTTTTTTCGCGCGGAAATGGCACTCACGGCAAAACGGCTGGGTTTGGGAGGAAAGGTCATCAGGTCAAAAAGATGCGGGCACATTTTCCCCATCTAATAGCAGTTCGAGTTTCTCAGATTTCCTCCCCCAACTCCCTCCATGGCGGTTCCCCCAGCACCTATGAAAATCAGTCACTTTTGTGTTTGAGGTCGTGCAGCTCCGACCATGGTCGACACACAGATTTCTGATAGATGGAAATGGATACGTCTCGAAATTGTCCAGACGACACAACAAATCCCAACTCTCTCCTTCCACCGGGGGAGGAGCTATTGGCTCCACAAAAAAAAAAAAACAATTGAATTTCAAAAAATTTTAAAGCCGAAATTCAAAAAAACAGAACTGAGGCCCTCTGGAGACCCCAATGCTCTCCCATATTCCAAAACCGCTAAGCTCTATCTTCAAAACTGTAGGAAGAGAAAACTTTTCTAACTTTAGTTGCAGTGCCGGTATATTTACTTGCTTTTCCCAAAGGGAGTACTGCGAGTCTGCGCACGCCGAGTAGGTACGGAGAGATACGTATGGGCGGGGTCTCACATTGGCACACAAAATAGAGCTAAGTGGGGATGGGGGGTCGCAAGCTCCCCCCCATGTATCGTTGGCATGGACGGAGGAGTTTCTCCACTCCCCCCCGGG